>PVIJ01002182.1:0-121629 GCA_004024925.1 Scalopus aquaticus | reverse complement strand
AGGGGAGGATAAAGGCACAAAATGGAGTAGAAAAGGGCACAAGGGACCATGGAGATGGATCACGGATGAATTGGTGGTGGGCTACCCAAGGGGAATACAAAATGTAAAAGATATAAATAACAATAAAAATACATATTTAAATTTTTAAAAATTATGCTTTTACCTGCTATGCCATGGAAAAGCTCATGATCCATTAGGATTTCAAGGGGCCGGGCAAGCACACATTCTGTGAAGGGGTACGCATTCACCCATCCATGCAAATTTTTTGAGCTTCTATTATGTGCCACTTTTTAGTCCCTAAGAAGATTTCAGTGAACAAAACACACAAAAACCCTTATTTGAAATGTATGTTTTGCTCATATTCATATCATCCTGAACATCTTTATTGGTTATATAGCACATGTAGTATTCTTTAAATATATACTTTTACTCACTTCAAAGTCTATGCAGCCATATGAATAAGGTGCATATTTCAGAACTTATAAAAACTGAATAATTCTATTTGCTGTTCTCTAACTTGTCCGAATTACTAATACTGTAATCTATACTAAGTGTGCATTACTACATTTGCACATATAAACTCCCGGTTGGTATGTTCTATCTAAAATTCAATAGATATTCATCTCACTGGACCAATCCTGTAACTGGCCAGAAAACCTGTCTCATGTGTGCCAGAAATTGTGCTAAATGCTTTACAAAATTTACTTCATACACTTAGTAAGCAGTAAAATCAGAATATCAGCCATGGTCTGCTTGAACTCCACTACAAACTTTTGGAAAAATGTTACTTGTACTTGTACATGACAGATGTTGTTACCACCTCATAGGACACAAAACCTCACCTTGAGGAGTAAAAAAGGGACAATGGTGATGGGTCATGGGTGAATCAGTGGTGGGTTACCCAAGGGGAATACACAATGTAAAATATACATAAATAACAATACAAAAATAAATAAATAAAACTGTTCTAAGTAGTAGTATCAGCAGAAACTAATATGAATAGTAAGCAGAGTGTCAACTTGGGCTTCATCTATGACTACAAACAAAAATTGTCCATGTGTTTATAAAGTGCATTTCTTTCCCTAGGTTATAAACGCCAATGTAAGAAAGATTATTCCACTCTCTTATCTGGATATTTAAATTTTAAGTGCATTTCTTAAGAGACATGATAAAATAATTCAAGAAGATCTTATCTGTCTCTGAGAAACTCAGTAAAAGATAGTAAGAACAAATTCTATGAGAAGTAGATGAAGGTAAGTAAGACCATCTAGAAATCATCCAATAACACAAAGGTAATAAAAGGACCCTGCTGCTTCAGTATCCCCTTCACATCCCTCATCTGGTGCCAAGTCTGGGGTGACCTTTGACCACCTCCTTGAAGTCAGTGTCATCTTATAGCACCCATAGCACAGTCATAACTACCGGTGTCACTACCACTATTGAGGAGTAGGAAAATTGGGCATTCTCTGAGAGCATTTTTGTCATATCTTTTCTGTCCTTCCAAAAGGAAAATCACATGTTAGACTTAACAAATACTCTATTTGTAAGAGGCAAAGAAAGTGAGGAAACTTTAAATACCACCTGAAAACACTGCTACACAATCTGAAACAGGTATCTTAATTAAAAGACAAGTGTTAACAGAAAATCTAGCTAACAGAATTAGGACGCTAGGGGAAAAAAAGCAAAAAAAAAAAACAAAAAAACTATTGCCAGGAATAAGTGTTTGTTCTAGGTAACCACAATTACTCTACCCGTATCTCTTAACTGCAGAGGCCTCCAGAGCCTCCAGTATTTCAAATCAAACCATATAAGAGTGGATTTGACTTTAAATTCAAATATCAGTTCTCTCAAGAGAATGGGGTATAGCAATCCTACTTATTAGGGCATAATCAATTCTTAGGTTTTCAATATTGGCAGTATCACTGAATGAAGAACAGATTAAATGTTTAACACAACTTCTACTAAGATACAACAGTTACTTGAAAGAATAAATTCTGAGAATTGAATCTGTTTTAAATTCTCATTACTCTAATGAAACTCATTAAATATCTGTTGGGTGGAATAAAGAAAAATAAGTGAAATGGTTTATAATTTTCAAGGTTCCCACCAGATATATTTCCACAAGTTCTTAATTAAAAAAGAATCATTTGTGGACAAAATTCCTCAGCCAAATGGCCTATAGCTGAACCAAGGCCCCAGGATCTCAATTAAGAGTTGTTACCCTTCAGGGAACAAAACCAGGAACACTGATCATACTTTTACCTCCCTTTCCAAATTCTTACAAGGAAATTTTTGAAACTCATGTTGATGCCAGAAGAACAAACCACCTTGATTTGCAAGTGGAACAGAAAAATAGAAGCAGGTGGGCAAGTAGCTTAACTGCCAAAGCTTCTAGCCAGTAGCCGGAGGACCTAAAATCCCTCTTAGGCAAAATCTCCAGTGACTACCCAATATACAGCTGTATAGAGGTCAGTTATACCTTAACAAGAAAATGCTCATAAAGACAAGAAAACACACTGCCAAGAAAATTAATACTTGATTTTCAAGTACAACTGAGAAAACTTAAGAAACTCAATTACCACTCTGAGCCTTGACTGTTTCATCAGGGAAAAAGGAGGTAATATACTAAATAATTTCTAAGAAACTTCTAAGCATTTCAATGTCACCACAAAATTAAAACAACTTTCTCCTACGTCAGCAAATTTTTCACGAGCCCATTTCCATTCTCCATGCCTCTAAATTTGAACAACTGACCTACAATTCTCAATCCCACTGACTTGGTCATATAGTCATAATCATGATTCACTTAAACTAAAGCTTAAAAGCATATCACATTAAATTCACCAAACATCATATTTTCTGGCAGAAAAATAATATTATTCAGAAGTATTTTAAATTCTTAATTTGCAATAAAAGCTATCTGGTTCTTACTATTAAAAAAAATCAAACATTTTACCAACAGACACATGAAAAAAACACTCATCATCATTTATCAACAAGGTAGTGCAAATTAAAACCACAATGAGACACTGCCTCACACCTGTGAGAATGGTCAGTATCAAAAAGACCAGAAACAACAAGGGTTGACAAGGATGTGGAAAAAAGGAACTCTTGTACACTGTTTCTGGGAATGTAGACTGGTCCAGGCCCTCTGAAAAACAGCATGGAGGTTTCTCAAAATATTAAAAATAGCTCTACTATACTATCCAGCAATTCCACTCCAAGGCATCTATTTAAAGAACACAAAAACACTCATTTTTATCTACACTCCTATGTTCACTGCAGTACAATTTACAATAACCAAATTATTAAAACAACCTAAGTGACCAATAACAGATGAGTGAAATAAGAAGATACGGTATACACACACAATGGACTACTATTCAGCTACTGAAAAAAAAAAAAAAGATGAAATCTTGTCATTTGAAACAACATGGATAGAAATGGAGGGGATTATGCTCAGTGAAATAAATCAGAAGAAGACAAATACTAGATGATTTTACTTATGTGGAATATAGAGAAACAAAACAAAGAAACAACCCAAAACTAAACAAAAACAAACCCCAGAAAGTTGACTACAGAACTAAGGCTACCAATGGGAAGGGGGAGAACTGGGAGTAAAATGAGGAAGGGACATAACAGACTATGATGGGGGACTGTGGGTGCCTTGGTGGTGGGTGATGTATGGGTAGGATGCATCTAAAGACATGTGGACCTATACCTATGAATCATATACAGTGTTGTAAGCCAAGGTTACAAAAAAGCAATTGACTATTAATCAAGTGTTTACATCTTAGAGCCATCATAACATCTGGCTTCTGCATTTTCACCTGGATATATTGTTTGGAATCGTTTAAGTCCAAGTCTCTGGAGAGTGACTCTTCATTTTGGGGGAACTGTCAGCACACATACAGCAAGTTCCTTTCTAAACATGGTCAAGCTCGATACAAGGAATTAGGCAAAGGAAGTGCTGACCATGGTTGATGCAGAGAATTCTGACTTCTACTTATAGCTAGAATTATAAATCACTGAAAGGAAAATCAGATCCATCTGTTGTGCCCATGTGTGTCAGAAGTACATGTAAAATTGCAAGCTAAGTATTGCAATCTTACAAAAAAAAAATCAGCACCCTGGGTGGTCTTTTTGGGAAGATACAGGTACATTTTTGAATTATCCCTACTACTTCAGTAGCTATCCCTACTAGTTTCCCAAGTAAAATATGAATAGCAACACAACTTGAAGAATTAGGAATTTTACAATCAAATATTTTATCATTTAAAGGAAGGACTTTCTGTGTGGGATGGGAGGGGAAGGTGATTATAAATTATTATACAGTTGAAACTAAGAAGAAATCGGTGAAAATTATCATGCCAGTAACTAAGGGATGTAGAATTAGGCATATGAGTCTCAATTACGCAGTTGCAGACCATCAAAAGCTTTTCTCATGCAACCCTTGATGAGATTTTTGGCCTCTATTCCAAAGTATAAATCAAGATTGAAAGAAGCGGAAACTTATTACTTAACTACAGAAATGATCACAGCTGATAAGAAAGGAGGGGGACAAACCACCAGTGCTTCACTGAATTCAGAGAGCTGACTGGTACCAGCTTGGGGGGGGGGGGGTGTTCACCTACATCAGTGAGCTATTAGTTATATTAATCGAAATAGGTGAGTATCCCAAGAACCACAAACTCCATTAGCAATTTTCCTGAAGCATTTTCTTAAGTCTCTATGCAGGTGATTTATATACAACACTATAAAAATAAGTATAATTATAATCTCTGTTCCCACAAGCAAAGCAAATAGCAAATCATAAGGAGGGATGGGCTGCAAAAAGCAAAAAGATTTTTAAGTGACAGTCTAATAACAGAAAAATAAAGTATAAGCGCTACTTTATTTTTTGAAAATCTTCAAAAAAACATATACATGTACATATTTGTATGTATTTAGGGTTATTTATTACAGAAGCAAGCTATACTTATCTCAATAACTACAAATATATCATTAGATTAAAAAAAGAATTACTTTCATAATGATGACCTTGATTACACAAAAGGTCACACTATATTCAGAACACTCTAGGAAGAAGCTAGTTAAGATTGTTTACAAAAATTTTCTTGAGAAATATTTTAAATTAGGGTACTAAAAGGGAATGCCGAGTTATCTAGAAAACCTGATAAAGTACTCAAGTAATCTAAGAAATCTTAAATCCAGCATTATAAAGCCAAAAGTTTCCTATGAATAATTAGTAAGATATTCAGATTCATAGAAATATTGTCAGCGATGCCTCATGGGCTATAAACTCAGAAGCAGAACCATATATGTCAAAAAAAAAATTAAGTAGTTTTCTAGTACAATAATCCAGTCAGACTTTCTACCCAGTAACCATGCATTTAAAATGTGATTTATCAACGTGAAAAATCTCTATAGTCACAATACCAAAAAAAAAAAAAAAGGCTAACCTGACATAAGCATAGATTAGACTCACTTCCTCCAAACACCCACCACTTACTCTCCAGGGCATGGAAAGTATTTCCAATTCTAAATGTAAGAAAAACTTTCACAAACAATTCTGACCCTTCTTTGCAGCACAGATATCTCAGGCTCGTGCTTCAATAGCATAAATTTCTGCATTTTTATATCACATTGGCAAGGCTGAATGACTCACTTTTGATATTAATTTTCCCTTTAAATGGAAAAATAATTCAACTATTTCCAATAAAGTAATAACTAATGAATACCACTACAGTCTGCTTCATAGAACAGATTAGGGATTAAAATGAAAAACTACAAATGACAGCAATAAAAAAATAATTTTGACCGTATTATTTTCATTTCTCTAACATAATCAATGTAAACAGGTGTTACTTTTTACATTAAATGTTTTTGCCTTTAATATCTGATCAATAGAAGATCACATAATGCTAAGTAGATGTATATGATAAAGCATAATAGTGTTAACGGAACACAAATAATGAACCACACAATCCAGAAACTAGAGCTTTACCAGAAACCTACAATCACCTGCATGCCCACCTCCGATCCCCACCCTCCTGCTCTCAAGGTCATTTCTTCATATATATACAGCAATGTTTTCAATATTATTATAGTTGGAAAATATATTTTCAAATCGTTCTTCTTACTGCCTTGTTAATTTGCTAGGGCTGCCATAACCAAATACCACAGAGAGGGTGACTTAAATAAAAGATACTGGTTTTCGCACAGTCTGGAAGCCCAAGATCAAGGTATTAGCAGGTTGGTTTCCTCTATGGTCTCTCTACTTAGCTTATAGACAGCCACCTTCTAGCTGTGCCTTCATAATTTGTCCCTCTGGGCACGCACACCACTAGTGAAAACATTGTATATAGCGATTTCCTCTTACAAGTCAGATAGAATTAAGTACCACCCTAAATGCCTCCTTAAAGGGACTGTCTCCAAATACAATCACATTCTAAAGTACTGGGAATTAGGGCTTAAACGTATGTACTTCAGAGGGTGAAGGGCACATTTCAGCTTGTAACATTGCCTAATGAAATTTAAAGCAAATGTTCCACTAAGTTTATGGTATTATATATTTTGGGGTTCATTAAAACAATTTAAGCAAATGTCTTCCAACTAGAAAGCTAATATTCATTTGGAAATACCTGCAAATACAAGAGAAACACTCCTAGAAAAGAAAAACCAGAGGTTTTCTCTCTTCTCTGTGTTCTCACTTTAACACACCATTCTGCCCCAGAGTCCTATAGTATATTCCTATAAGGGTTTTGACCAAATCTCTTGAGAGGACCAGTCTTCTCTCTAGTGGAATGCAAACCTGGTGGCAGATAAAAGCCAGCAAATGCTCATTTCCAGTGTATACAGAGAACAAGTGACTTTTAGATACTCATTGTCAGTGTCAGAACAGAGGTAAAAACCAGGGCAGTCACCCCCTCCAAAACCAGGCTACACTAATTACCTAAAATTACAGTAATTCACATTTTCAAATGTTTATCTTCTGCATTAGAGATAAATTAATCTGCTTGCAATCTATCATTACATGGAAAAACTATAACACTAACAGTAAATATTTTATGATCTTGTTATTATACAAATATATAAGTAGAAAATGTAGTAATGATTCGTTATTTCTGGCAGTGGGATTATAGATACGTTTTGATCCTTTTCCTTTAAACATATTGATATATCCACATCTTCAACCACAAAAAGTTAAACCTTACTTTCTGCTCTACAGATGCCCAAGTAAAGACGACAGCCTGCTGACCTGAAGGATCGCCATTGGGCAGATTTAACCCAGAGGACTCAGTCTAAGAGTCAAACAAAACGTGGGGACTAGAAAGAAGCTTCATCACCTCCTGAGTGCTTCATGACAATCAGTGTGATCATATGAACATGTATCATCTCAGAGGTACTAAAGACATCTGGCATGTCAACAGCTCAAAGGCCAACAGTCATTACCCAGAATGCAATGTAATCCCTCTGGCAGTCTATACATTTGCCTGATTAATTTAGTGTCAAGTTCTTATGGGCATTCTGTCCAAAACCAAAGAGGAAACAAAGTGCTACAAAGCACTATCTCCCTTGTGTATTGTTTGAGAAACAGCAAAAGGGATGACGCCAACCACCCCCCAATTTATAATTACTTTTCCATGTTTCAACACAACTGTTTCAACTCAAGGGAAGGAGGGAAATGTCACGTCCGGACAATAGCCCTTGCTGTACGGGATGATTTTCCATTGTCTCTTCTAAAGACTTAGTGGCAAGGCAGCTGCTTTGTAGGCAGCAGGTCCTCTTATTCTGGTTCCCTAAGGAATCATTTCCTAAAGAGATTAATAACAGAGCCAAACAGAAGTGGCTTGGAAGCCTGCACTGCTTTTTTCAGAGCAGTCAGCAGTTAGTTTGAAAGGATTCCACTGGGATCTAGTCGAGCTTTCCAAATAGTTATTGGAATACTTGGGCAATATTTAGGAATCACCTGCTCCCAAATTCTGAACACACCACAAAGACCTGCCAGAGACCCTGCTCAAGACTATGCCAGCTGAAGGGAAGCCTGAAAATTCCCAAGGGCAAGGACTGCCCACCAAACCCCAGAGCAAGACTTGTTTCATCAGCAATTTCAAATGTAAAATGGCCCCCAAGAAAGGCTGCCAGGGCAGTATTATGTCCAACAGGGTAGGGACCAAAATAAGTCAAACGAGCAAATGGGATAAGTATGCAGGCTGACAACAGGGTGACAGGGGCTCCAGCAGCCACCCTGGCAGGTGACCCACTAGGGTGTCCCTAGAATGACCGCTAGGGCCTTCCCAATCAGGCTTTCCCTTCCATTTTGCCTCTCTCCACTCCCCCTCTTCAGCACAGATTCCCTCTTGATCTCTAACTGCATTCTGCTCCACCTTGGCCTTCCATGAATGATCTGGATCTTGGAAAGGACCAGGCCAACTCCTATCCCTGAGCAGCCAAAGACCTTCAGCTTTGGGGTTAGCTGTGAGAGTCTGTGGTAGCCCATCAGATGTTAGTACACAAGCTGAGCTAGTGCATCATTTTTTTTTAAAGATTTATTTATTTATGCATACAAGCTGGGGTACAGCCCAGATGGGGTGGTGAGAGGGCTCACCAGAGACAGAGTAGAGAGCAGAACAGGCAGATCGTGGGAAATACACTACTGAAGGGAGCAGCGGGCAAGGCAGGAGAGGTCTGCCACACCATGTGGGAATCTCCCCCGCCAGGCGTGGAACTCGCATGGCCACTGCAGACCGCTACGCCACCAGGGAGGCCCGCTAGTGCATCATTTAAAACCAGATTTGGTTGGTTCACTCTCATTCTTGCACTTGTTCTCTATCTCCCTCTCTCTCTCTCTCTCTCTCTCTCTCTCTCTCTCTCTCTCTCTCTCTCGCACGCGCGCGCGCACACACACACACACACTGGAACACACTCTGCCTTTCTACCTTGGTTTGTTCTCTCCCAATGACTTTAAATGACCCATAAGTTCATCGAACTCACTGTTCAAGGGTCAGCTGCGGACATTCCACCATGGAAAGGGATGTGGGTGATGTCTTGCACAAAAACACAACCTCACTGAGTCACCTGTATATAGCAAAAGGACTCAAAAACATCCTCTTTAACATCATACCAGAACAATTACATAAACACCCATAGTCATGAAAGAAATCATGATTATAAGGAATAAAGACAGGCTTTAAAATTACTATTATTATTACTATTTTAATTAAAAGCTATAACCACCACCTCAGGATAGAAGATGCTCCTCCCAACAACTTCCTTCATGGGAAGGTCCCCAAAGGACCACAGAGACCAGAAGGACTGGTACCTGGTACTCAGTAGATGATGCCTTATCTCAGTTTTCCAAAGTTTCATTGCTGCATGCCTACTAAAAGAATTAAATACATTAGAGTCACAGGAAACATTAACATTTACATGTAAATAAAAATATTTTTATGGTCATAGGTTCTTGTTAAATTTACATACATGAAAACATAAATGAAATTTTTTCAAGTTTCCTGTGACCATAGAATTGTCAGTTTTTTAATCTGGCCTGTTTTACATTAGCTACTAGTTGTGTACAATTGATAAAAACATAAATATTATACATAATTATTAAAGTAAAAATGAGTTGTTTTAGAAAGGCATCTCTTAATGAGATGAATGAGCCACTTTTTCCTATTAAATTACTCATTTGTAAATGAATATTGCTAAAGTGGAACAATTACGCATCAATTTTATTCTTATCTGCCCTCCCCTTTTATTAATAATCTAAAGACTGAGCACACTTGCTCACACAAATAACTACATGGAATTTAAATTTGTTGTAATAATTTTTGAATAGTCTGAATTCCTTCTGGGACATATGCCAAAAACAATCTCAGGGTGATCTATCAGCAAAATTATTTTTAATGATCAACTGACAACTCAATTAAGTCCTCTTTGAATCTGTGGAAAATAAAAAATTGGATGCCACCTGAATTGCAAAAGTATTTGTTATCCTGTCATTAGAGTCATTAATTTTCATCAACACCAACAGCACTATTTCAATCATCCCTTTGTTTGGGAGCCAGAGATTTTTTACCTCAGGGTTAAGTTCTATTGGGAAGGGAAGTGGGGAAGGTGACTATAAGCATGAAAGAAAGAGCATATATGAAAATTAATATCTGGAAGCAGACTGCCTGAAACCCACCCATACTCCTCACCATCACTACCATTTTGTGTTCCTGAGAAGTCTGTGGGTTGTGAACCCATCTGAAGATCTCTACCTGACCGCCCTGTGTTCTACTTGGTCCTGACTCCAGAGACAATACAGGGCTGGAGGTCTGTTTTCTCCCCCTAGAGTAAGATAGCTCTGTCTGCCTGATTTCTCCTTTCACTTTCCATTATTAATAACTATACAACATTTTTAATGACTCAATTTGTTGGCACTGAAAAATGTACTGAAAAAAAGTCTCATCTATACAATGCCCTTATTTGGCTTTTCCAGAATCAAAGCAAGAAAAAAAAAACCTGTATTTTGCACAGACCTGCCAATTACTGTATTTTAATTACAGCCATGTTTAACCCCCAGAGTTTTCTAACCACTCAGAACAACATGGGAACTGACTTATTATAGGAAGCTGTCTCCTGAGGACCTACTTCATTTAACCGAGTGCATTTGCTCTGAGACAACTGTATTCAGTGTCAAGACTGTACATGAGATAAAAACAAGTCTGGTGGACGTTTGTGTTTGTGTTTTTGTTGTTGTTGTTGCTTTTGAATGAAATCACTGCACATATGTTGTTCATTTAGGTGTGAATTGCCTTACATACCAATTGCCATCAAGATCTTGGGTGAAGTCCTGCTTCTGTGACCCAAGCTGTGCTACGTTACAGGGATAGTGAGGCGGGGTGAGGGTAGGAAGAAAAATACTTCTCCTGCCAACCAACTTTCAAATTCCAGTCATCACTGTCTGACAATTAAGCTCCAGGGCACAGAATCACAGCCAGACCAAGTAGTTAGGTGGAGACGCTGGAAATCTCTGCTGTCCCTGCTAAGTGGTCCTTCTTCTGCTGTTACAGACAGCAGCACACAGGCACTGGAGGCTAACGAACTTGTTCAGCATTTAGGCTTAGGAATCAGACAGCCCCAGGCACAAGTCTGACATCACCTCTCACCATACTTGTGTGACCTTGGGCAAGTAACCTTTCCAAACCTGAGACAGCCCTTCTGAAATATAGGAAGGACATTAAAATAATCTACCTCATCACAAGTTTGCTGTGAGAGGTAGACAAGCTTATCATGCATTTAAAAGCACTTAACTTGGTGCCTGACAAATAGAATCGTTCATTCAATAGTAGCTATTGTTAAACAACATAGCCTCTTACACATTTGCAAACCAGTTCTTTTGGAAATCAATTCATAGATGAATGTCAAATGCATATTGATTTTTTTTTTTTCCACAGAAATTTTAAGCAAGATCTCTTATAGGGTAAAAAAAAAAAAAAAAAAGAGTTACTTTGGGGAAGTCTATCTCTTATCAAAGAAGCACTGGGTTTGCTTAAGGGAAAGCACATCAGCTTTTCAAAAATACTATTCCTCTTCCTTTTACAGAGGCCGCACGGGCAGCCTTTGGGCATGAGTGGCCACCAGTCATTAGCTGCTCAGCATGCGCTACAGGTACGTGTGTGTACACCTGCTTGCATTGCACAACATTACCCTAAAACATTCATTCCCTGGAACTTTCACGGTGATGATATTAAAATGGCTGTGGGACCAAGGTCAATACACAAGTCAACTTTTAAAACACAGCATCAAGATACAGAAGAACCCCAAAATGCTGACACCAGAAGCACTCTAGCATTCCCTAAGACCTTTCAGAGGCTGTTTCTGGTCTCATTTTCCTTCATTGCCTTTGTAAATGAAATACAAAGTGGTATTTTAACTGCACCTGCATGACCAGCTGAAGTAATCCTGCTGCAGGATGTAAGCAGGAGTGGGGGCCCTGTCGCCTACTGATGCAGCCACAAAGCAAGGCTCATGGTGTGACTTTCTTATCATTTAGTCACTAGTGACCTTAAGTGACTCCATAATTTAAAAGCCAAGAAGGAGAGAAGATGAGATGTTAGGGAGTGAGGGAACACATTAGATAAAGAAAATCATCAGCAGTGGCACTGTATACTCCAGGCACACTTATTCAAAAAACTCACTTTGTGAAACTCTTAAAACTTCTCTACTTCCAGCTTCCAACTTGGCCAGGAACAGAAATACTCCCCAGAAAGGAGCTGCAGAGAAACACTCGGAAAAGAGCTGGACTGAGAATGTAATATTCCCTTATATTGCTCCTCAAGTATCAGACACAAACTAACAGTCACTGAGTCCCAGCCTTACAAAGAAACTGTCTAAACTATAATGATAATAACATCATTGGTTGCTGGAAGTAGTTAATCATGTGGAAATGACTGGTTCTGCATGCCTTTTTAAAAAGTGATCCAAAAAGTAAAAAATTTTTTCTATGCATCATCCATCACATTTCCCTTCAATTGACCCTTTCATCTCAGTTTGGAATTACAGAAAAGCTCACACATAGGCTGATGAATCAGAGGCTTTTGTAAAGACCTCACTATGCCAATTTACCCACAAGAAATCAGAACAATATCCATTATAAAGATTAATTAAAAGATGGAGCAACTTCAGACATAAAATGAACCTATGAGGGTATAGAAAATAAAACTGTTTTTAAATTGTGTATGAGCTCAGCCAACCTCTCAAAAGTCAAGATAAGACTTACTCAAGCTAACTTAGGAATAGAAGTAGAGATGAAAGAGAGCAGGGAGAACAATATCTAATAACAGTGTTCATGTATCACTATGTGTTAGGGAGTTACAGCAAAACATCCAACACAAAGAACATTCTTTAAAATCGGGATACATACACAAAAAACCCAAAGGTGAGTTCAAGATACTTGGTACTCAAAGAATTCCACCAAGGAGAATAAATCTGCTTCAAAACAAAGTTTTCTAGAATCACTACATGATTTTTCACTGACATATAAAGTCACCGCAGAACTCTTTCACACCTTACAGATATGTAGCTTAATTAGAAATATGAACATAATAGTGGCAGTTCTACAATCAGGATTTAGGATATTAGGACAGTTTTATCAAAAAACTTCAGGATCAGGAATGTGCTGGTGAAACGGGCAACTAAAATGTGTGATGAATATGAAACTTAAGCTCCTATCACTTTTGTATAAGCATAAACACTTCTCAACTTAGACACTTAATTTTATCTGAACTTCTGACGTGTGTTAGTAAACTGAAAAGTTGTCAATTGTGTTTTAAAAGGATGTCAATTGTGTTTTTAAAGTTGTCAATTGTGTTTTAAAAATCTATAACAGAGCATGACTAGAAAACAATTCCAAAACTGAAAGGTGATAGTGTCAACCTCAACTACTAAGTGGCTGCCAGTACCATGTACCCGCCTTGACTATGCAAACAACTGACCATACAAGAGAAAGAGTCCCAGGCTGGGCAGTGGTGGAACACAGCACACTTCAACCCAGACTCCCCTGGTGGCTACAGAGCCTTTGGAGAACCTTGTCCTCCCAACTGCCTGGCAAGCTCACAGAGGGTCAGAGACCTCAGAAAATAGAGGTACAGAAACACAAAAATCCCTGCCTTCAGCAAACAGTCTTTTGTCCACAGCAAGAATGGATTTCTCCCACAGGTCCACACCTCACAATCCGAGTTCCGCATAATGGAAGGAAATTCTGCTCTTCTAAGCTCAGCATAGGTGTGAGCTGATCCTGTGAAGCCAAAGCATTTGGTGACACAACTGGTGGAAACAGAGTTGGAGGCACTGGCTTTTCCTTGGAGAACTCTCAGAGAGGGACAGTGCTGATGATAAAACACAAGCTCCAATACCACTTGCAGAGCTTGCTCAATCCTGTGGCGACAGCATGAGCTTCCTGTCAGTTTCTGTGAGGCATTGTCCCAAGGAAAGCATCCATCCAAGTAGCTAGATGGCACTTCGTGGCTCTGCACCGCTTCACCAGCTTCAGGGGAAGGGTTAGCAAGGCAGAAGGGTTTATATATTAGTGGGCAGGAGGCACAGACTCAAATCAATCACTGCTTGACCCTTAGGAAGCATCCTTAGTTGAAAGTTGTCTTTTTAAAGTTCTAAAAATGGCTAATAATAGCTGTATTTTAAAAGAAAATGAATGAAAGATATTTCTCAGCAAAACAAGGAGAATCTATATAACTTTTCTACTTGAATAAGTGGATCCTAGCAAGAATGGATAAGCAAAAAGATAACCAATTTCAAACGCTACTGATTTTGCCCATTTGTTGGATGACCTCACATACAGACTTATAAAATATTAGAGTTAACATGTAATGTTGGAAAGGGACTAAGGAAACAAGTATGTCTGTGAGAGTTCAATATGGTACAGACTTTAGGGAAGATAATTTGCCAATATCAGTAAAAACTTTTAACGTACATCTCTTTGACCCAGCTATTATACTTCCAAGAATATTTTCCACAGAGATAGTCACACATGTACAATTACATTATTGCATGTATTTGCATCAAAACAGAAACATCTTTGAGTCAACATTGTTTAGAATAGTTTGATATTAAAAACCACAGAGGGTTTTTTAAACACATCATGATATATTACCACTGTGTAATAATATGCAACTATTAAAAAATATGTAATCTGTCACAACAGGCAAGATATAGAAACAACCTGAGTGTTCATCGAAGAATGAAAGATAAAGAAAATGTGGTATATACATACAATGGAGCATAATTCAAACTTTAAAAAGGAGACCCTGCTGTGTATGACAATATGGATGGATATAGAAGACATTATGCTAAGTAAAATAAATTAGACAAAGACAAATACATTTCACTTACATGTGCAATCCAAAATAGTCAATATATACAGCAAAGAGTAGAATGATGAAGAGGGAAGGGTAGGACGAGAAGAGGAGGAGAGGAGAGGAGGAGGAGGGAGGGAGGGAGGAAGGAGGAAGGAAAGGAAAGACTAATATGAAGCATGATTACAGAGGTGACATGGATGGGACCGTAGGTACATTTGTATCTCACTGGTATAGAGAACAACAAAAAAAAATTATTGCATGTACATACAACCTCTTGATCATTCTGTGTTAACAGGTCTGCAGTAAAGCCTGGATGCCTGTACCCAAAGAGCTCACAATGAACTGACAGATCACAGCCTCCCCAGGATGAGATTTTGAGGAGCAGGGCCAGGAACCTCACCATGTTACTCACTTTTTACATCTTTTGAATTTTATGCCATAAGCTATCAAGGATATTTTCTGGAGCCCTGACTTCACATAGCAGTTTTATATCTTTGCCTTGAATGATCTCAGACAGCTTACCTGATCTCTGTGCCTTGGATTCTTGAGCTGAAAAAATGGTAGTAACAGCACATCTCCCATAGGGTAGTTGTAATACAGTAAAGGGCTGAGAAAGTGCAAGCACAGTTTAAGTCTCAAATTTAAGTATGATAGTTATTTTTAGTGCAGACTTTTTTTCAAATATATTTTAAAACATTTGGTTTTTAAAGATTGCTAGATTTTTAATATTCTTACCTGGAAAAACTTACTGTTTTGTAAAAATTTGCCAAACAATGTATTTTTAAAAATACACACACAAAGAGAATGCAAAGGATCTGAGCACCTCCATCCCAAAACACTAGCAATGATAATTTGTAAAAAGGAGAAGATGAAAAGAAACATGTCCTTCATACTCTCCATTCTTCTACACTATTTGAACTTTTAATCATAAGCTAGTATAATTGCACATGTATATTAGAGATAAAATTTCAAGCTCACAGAGCACGAAAGCCACATTTCACTAAGCACCAGCTAAAGTAATAAATGACACCTCTTTGATTAGCTAGAGAAAGAAAGGAAGTAGGTCAAACCAATGGTGATCAAAATATCAGCATACTCCCCTTTGACTCCACACAGGAGGACATAACTGGGTGTGTGGACGTTTGGCTCACAACCAAGGCAGAGCATGCAAGTCCTAGAACAGCAGACACAGAACACAATGAGGACACAATGGTGCCCTCTGGAGTTGTGCAACTGGGAGGCCACTGGACTACACAATGTCTTTGTTCAAATCAGCAAAAGGAACTGCTTGGGTTCCAGCACAGCTGGCTGGGCCTGTGGAGCTCTGGCTGGCTTCCAGCTGCCACTTGCTCCCTTTATGCAGAACACACACCCCATCACTGTACACAGGGCCCAGCTAACCCTCTCCTATATTGAGTTAGGTCACAAATGCACAGGCCTCCTGCACCACCACTAACCTCACCAATCAAAAGGCAGACTCTGCAGCAGGCAGATCCCAATGGAAAGGAGGGACCAAGCCAGGCCAGCAAAATATCTTTTTTCAAACTAGCAGGCCAACTGCCAATTAAAGGAGGAAGGGAGAGAAGGGACAGAGAGGCAGACTGTTTCTTTAGTGGAGCTCCTCCACTTGGGAACAGAAAGAGAATTAAGTGTTCCCTCTTAACAAAGATACAATCAACACTAAGACACTAAGCATTATATAGAATTTAACAAGGCAGCATAGCAGTAAAACATGGACCACAGAAAGAGCAAAAGAGATTACCAACACGAGATATTCTTGGCAAAAGCATTCCGGACCCTAATGATGGCCTACAAACTGTGAGACCCTGGATTTCTTTTGTGTCTTAGTAGGCACACTACCGCCTTGTTACCTCATGGGATTATGTCTATCATGGTTCTGCAAAAAAGATGCCATTGATTTTCTAAAACTAATGAATTCTTTAGAAAATGTTTCATGTTTAATGTTCATTCAAACATGCTTTCTTCAAATTTAAAAAAAAAAAAAAGATGCCATTGGCATTGGAAATGGGAAAATCCTTCCTTCCAAAGGCCATGTAGCACTCTTGGAACTCTGCAAGGAATGCCACTCTGGTCATCAAAACAACAAATTCCAAACACTCATGGGAGTAGCAGTGAAGACCGGATGGTTCAGCCAGGTTGGGGGGCATGGAATAAGGTTCTCTGTCAGTTCCCAGTAGCAGTGTTACGATCATTTCTACAGGAATTGTCTTGTGCCACTCCCTGGCCATTTCCCACATACACCTGAGGCTTATTTCCCCTAACTTACACTGTTTCTTTAACTAGGAAAGTTCTCCTAAACTCACTCCTACAGTTCCTTCTCAAATCTATTCAGATAACGCGTTTTCCAGGAGCCTCTGCTTCCCCAGATATAGGGCCCTTCACTGTGCACAATAGCTTCTCCCAGCTTCTCCTCACATACATGATCCTTCCTCTGCCTTCTAATTCACGTTTGAGCCCCTGGAATTCACTGTTTGTCTCTGTGCTCACAGCACACAGCACATGCCTGCACATACTCAATGCAGGACTGAATTTCAAGCTTCCTGAAGTCAAGAAACCCTACCGTACGCAATGCTGACCCAGCACCTAACAGCGCCTGGCACAAAGGAGGAACAGTCAGTAGACACTGCACAGATGGAGCTGCGTGGGTAACCCTCACTTTTTCATATGTCTGGGCAGGGTTGGTTTTCCCACGGTCTCCCCTCCTCCCACACATGATCAGCAGCTCCTTCCTGCGGGCACTGCTATAGGCAACCTCTTGACGATGTACTGCAGTCTCCACCTCATCCTCATCAAAGAGCATCATATAGTAAACCCTAGTCTTTGGCTAACTCTGATTTGAGATTTTATAAAGCATAGGTTCCAACTTGTCTTTCATTTTTCTTCTTTCTCTTTTGAGCGAAAGGTACAAGCCACTCTTTCTTCTGAGTATGCTCAGGCACATGGCACTGACCTTCCCCTCCTCTCCTCATTAATCCTGATTCCCTGGGGATCCTCCAGTGATGTTTTCCTAGTCAGATGTTTTGGACACTGGCTCCCAGAGGCATGAGTTGGATCTTTCCTAAGGGGCCAGAGAAGTCTCTCTGCGCCTTCACAAACACCTATGTCACCTCTCAAGTTGCACTTTCAGAGGGTCTTGAGAGAAGGAGCTCTGGATGAAATCATGACCAATTTTTCTAACTAATTCTGATTTCCATCTTGAACTCAAGGTCATCTGTCCATAATAATTCCTAAGGCTTGCAGGGCTTTTATAATTTACCTGGCTTTACACCGATGATGATCTCACCTGATAATGACGATTACACTGTGAATAAGCAAGGCAGGCAGGATTACCACTGTTTACAGAGCAGGAAACTAATGCTAAGGACCCCTCCCACTCTTAAAAAAAAAAAAAAAAACACTGACATGAGCTATTAACATGATGAAGAAACCATTAACACTCAACTACAGAATAGCCAGTACATAAAGCACTGGCAGGGAAGAGGGTGAGGTTGGTGTGGGGAACACAGCAAAGAAGTATTGGCTAGATGCTTACAAAGATATGACCACTCCTCAGGTCTGGTTTGATCTACTACTTTGACACATACGTGTACAAAGCATGTGGTAGATGGTCAAAGTCCTGGGGATGTGGAAAATTCGTACATAGAGGAACGAATTGAAAGAGTACCCTCCAAACAGCAGAGCAGAATGGGCAGTCTTGACTTGGCACATTTTATTTGTGCTCCATCAGTCACTTCATCCCCTGTGCCTTAACTGTTTCATCGTTAAAATAGGATCAACCTCTTCCTTTATCTCCTAAGAAGCTAAAATCACCAAATAAGACAATTAAGAAAGCATTCCAAATGGTAAAAAATCCCATGTCAATAGAACAGGGTGTTAATATTTGACACAGTAAAGCTATGATTTAAGCATTCATGCCATATTCTACCCGGCCCAATGACTTCACAAAGGAGTTGGAAGATGGGTCACCATCAGTGTGCTACCTGGGTCAAAGTCACTTGACAAAAAGCATATTCAGTCTGGCAACAACACTTAACTCACGCGAGGGTGTTATCATTAGCTCTCCCTGGTAATGTTGCAGGTCACTCCCTAAAGGACTGGCAGGTATCTACTGCCATGCATCTTATTTTCACAATCTATCTTTCCCACACTGTAAGTACATAGTTCAAACATTCCTAAGTGAACCAAGTCTTGTATGTGTCACCTGACCAACAACACGGCCATCACTGACTGCAGCTGAGAGAAGAAGTCACTTTAGAGAAGGGGCATAGCTGCACACATAGGGAGGCTCCAATTCCGGCTGGAAATTGGGGTGAGTCCAGAGGAGGCCTGTAGCCATAATCATCTGGGCTGGAGAACTTCTCTGGGGCATCGGAGACTCTCAACAGAGAACAGATGGTCAAGAGTCCAACCCAATGCAAAGGTTTTAAAACCAGCCATCCAACAATTAACTTGGGCAATGGGTCAGTAGCCACCACACACCTACTAACCCTGGTAGACTTGCCTGTTTTCCAAGGAAGTTAACATGTGCTAGAATAACAACTAAGAATTTTACCGTAAGCTTAACTTCAGGGTAATTGATCATCCCAAGTCCCACACTACCACCATGAACCCAAAACACAACACATGAGCAACAAAAACAAGACTAGAGGACAAACACAGTGCTAGAGGCACTAAGCTTTGGAATGTGACAGTAAATCACAGCTCCACAACTCATCAGTCTTACCTTCTTGGGTAGGTTTGAAACATTTCTGTGTCTCAGTTTCCTGCTTGTTAAGAATAGTACCCACAGAACCTCCCTGGTGGCAGAACAGGTTGAGTCTCCACACTACGAAGCTATCTGCAGTCACTGCAACATGAGTACAAAGCCAGGGAGTTTACTTATCATATGGCGCAGCAAACCTCTCCTGCTTCGCCCACTGCTCCCCTCAGCAGTGTATTTCAGTCAATCTGCCTGTTCTGCTCTGCACTCTGTCTCTGGTGAATCCTCTCACCACCCCACACCTATGGCCTACACCCCAGTTCTTGTATGCATAAATAAATAAATCTTTAAAAAGAAAAAAAAAGAATAGTACCCATATCATACACTTGTCATGAGCACTGAATGAAATCACACACAGACAACATAGTGCCTGACACCTAGTGATACTTCAGTACCTGCGTATGAGCATTATAAAAGCAAGGTACTATCTATAATGGTCTTTATCAAAGTATAGTTGCATTAAAAATTTGACCTCAAATTACTATTAGTCCTGAGGAAGATAGGTAAATGAAGAATCTTTCTATTGTACTTAATGAGACACAGTGTAACTGTAGGATTTGAACCTAGTATTTATTCAATATGTCATATATAAGTTTTATTTTTTTTGAAATAATAAGAACAAAAAATACCAGCACTCCTTTAGAGTTCAAGAACTCTGTTTGGAGGGTGATAATTTCAGGAACATATAAAAGAAGTTGCTTATTTATTAGAGAAACAAGAGTCAACTGGCAAAATATCATTTTCAAAAATAAATAGATGGTATAGGGAGGTGGATGGGTCCCTAATTACACAACTTTATATATACTTTTATATTTGTTTCTCTTTTTTTTAATACCTAGAACAAATATTTTTAAAAGTCAACCATGAGCTAGACTAGCATTTGTAACTTTTTCTTTTAAATGCTGCTTAAAATATGCAACTGCCCCCCAAAGTTGAAGCATCCCAAAACACTATAACAAAACTCAATACCACAATTATGTGTTATAACCATAATTACTTCTTTAGTTAGAAAATTATTATCCTCGTAAAGAAGCCCTAGTAAATTGCTGGGAACATTTCCCCTTTGAGTAAATCTAGGGGGAACAAAAAGAAAATTCCGAGTTTGGACATTTTGATGCCCCCCTGCCCAAAAAGACTATATCTCCATTAGTTACTTATAGGAACTAATGTTAAACATCTACACAATTGCCACATTGTGGGGTTTGTGAGCACCTCTTTCTAACTCCAACCCATTTTCATTTGCACAGTTGTTTCTGAGGAATAAAAATGAAGAAAAGTTTTCTCCCTCTGTGTCTATTCTCTCTCCTTTTTGCAAGTCTTTGTCTGATCTACTCTAGAGAACTACAGCCAGAATGGAAAAGGAAAAAGAAAGTAGGAGAAGGAAAGCTTGTTTTTGCACATAGAAGCCACCATTTCTCAGGTGGAAAATAAGAATGTCATGCTGTGATGACATTTTGCCTTATGTCACAATGATTAATAGTCCTAATTTTTTCCAATTAGAGAAGTAATGGCAACCAGTTGGTGGAATATGACCCGTCTTGCACAGGGTGGTCTATTTGGGCTACAATTTGGATGTGGAATGAGATCTAAGATGAGTGTTTCCTTTTGACAGCTAAGTATAATATTATATTGCCATACATGAGCTCTTTTTTCAACAACCAAAACACAAAAGAAGTCTTTCAGAAATAATAATTATTTCCCATTCTGACCTCTTTAACCAATTTGTTTTCTTTGAAAAGGTACAACATGACTCAAAAACATAGTATGGAATTTAGTTTATTCATCTGCATATGTTAATAAGCCTGGCAATGCATTATTAGATAGAGAGATGTAGGGGAAAGAGCAGTTTTATGTATTATTTACCAAACACTAAAATTCACAGAACCAAATTCTACAGGGACTTCTAAGGCTTCAAGATAACAGGCTGCAAATGCAGGAACTGTCTGGCAGAAGAGACCACCACAAAGAGTAAATATCTCAAATACTTCACCATCAGTTACCTGAACACAAACTAAAACATTTCAGATACAGAATATCCCAGACAGTTTCAGTGCCATCTAGTCAGAGTGCCCAAGGAAATCTCTACTTGACATTGTATTTTAGAATTTCAAAGAAACTTGGAAATCAACTTATCCAACACTCATTTTAGAGAGGCCTTTGCCCTAAGAGATAAATGCTTTCATACATTTCACATAGGTTCTATGAAAGAACCAAAATTAGAACTGCAGGGTCATACTTCAGTAAGACAAACTCATGCTAACACTTTTGTCTGATAAACTCATGTTAACTCTTTCAAAGAGTTACATCAGAGTATAATAGTGTCAACCAGATTTTTCTTAAAATAGGAATAGACATATCACATCAATATAAATGGCACTAACTGTGTCACAGGGCACATGCTCCCTGAAAATGCAATGATGCCATGACAACACACACCTCCACCCAAAAACGGAAGCTCATCCACCTTCACTTAAAGCGGAAAGCCATCAGTTCATCAGAAGCATCTGGTCAGTTATTTCAAAGTGTAATTTATCAAGATTTACCTGCAATACTCCAGTCTCATCTGCAATCAGTCTGCCAAGTCAGTAGTTTTCAAATTTTTCTCTTAATATTTGGTTTTCTAAATGAACTCTTAAAACTGCAAATATAAAACCAATAAAAACAGCAGTTTTATCATAATAAACTTAATTGATATTTTGACATTTCTAGCCGCTCAACAGCAAGTCAGTCAGCAAAAGAATGATCAGTTAGCCCATAGCCCACTTCTGCAAATGATCAGGAAGAGGACATCCCTCTTCCATTGAGACTTCCCCAAAGCCAGCCACCCTGAGCAGAGCACAACCTGCAACAGCATACATGGAGCATGATGCATGACTTCTCATGGAAGGTTCTAATGAATAAGGATGTTTTCATAAAAACAAAAATAAAAAATGGAAAGCTATAAAAATCTCTCTTCAGTGTGCCTTAGATCTCATTTTGGTTGCACAGTCCAGTGAAAAAGTCTTCTGGCCAAGGGTTGATGTAACACTGGGTAGCAATTTTGTTTCTGTCCATTGATAAGGATGCCTTGCAATCTCAGGATACTCTTATTCTGAAAAAGCCATGGTAGGAAATTTTTGTTGGGAAGTGGAATCACTGAAAAAAGTTGGGAAAGCACTCCAAACTTGCAGGAAGCAATAAAAATTTCAAAGATAGTGTTAGGCAGAAGATTTTCTACAATTCACCATGACATGATGGCCCGAGCACGTGACAAACAGATGTGTCTAAGCATCCTCTGGCATTTCAATGGAGTCTGGCAGCCATATGCTGTCACAGAAATTTTACTTTTAAATACTCTAATAAAAACCTAGGCTTGCCCGCAATGACACAATAAAACTTATTTGTTTTTATATTACAGATTTATTATAGATTACAATTTATCATGTAGCCAATATTACATTAACAGCACAGAAAACAATCCCAGTCCTGTCTTCACAGTGGCTAGTATTGTTTCTTCATGAAACAGCACTCATAACTTTGCTTTTATTCTCTACCTGAATAGTTAATGCCAATTTTATATCATCACAGAACAAGAAGAACTATACTGTGTGTTTCAGAATTAATGTAATTTCATATACTTTTGATGAATTCTGTCACTTCTCTGACAGATAGTTGTCTTCGCCTGAGTGAAACTTTGCCCTGACTGATCTGGTTGACCTCTGTGGAACTGCTAAGACTTAAGCAGCCTGTTTGCCCACCACTTATTCTTCTGCATTCCTATGCAAAGGTCAGAACTGCCCGGACAGTCAGTTATAGCCAAACCTTACAAGGTGCCTTTTAAATCAATCAAGAGCAGAAAACTGGATCACTCTGGGAAGGCTATGTACGCATGTTGAGGTCTGACTGAGAAAGCCTGGGGTGGGGGGGGGGGGCGAGGACGGTGCATGAAAAGGGACTCCAGAAGCTGCTCGGTGGAAAACCTTGTTGATAAGATTAGAACCATACCCGAGGGTCTGGGGTATAGTTTCAATTACAACATTTGGTCACCAAACAGAGAATTATCTGGTCAGCAGACTCATGTCCCCCGAAGCCCCTAAGGACAAGAACACATTCTTTAGTTTTACCCATTTTTTCCTCCTTGTCCTCCTAACCTCTGTAACTGATGTTTTATGATAATTCTGGAATAAAAAGGCCAGGATGTCGCTCACTAAGCAGCATCCTACATTGTGCAGCCTGCTCCACGACTCCCATCTATCAGCGTGGTGTTGCCCGACGCAACAGCCCTCATCTCCTCAGAGACTGGTTCTGAACAACCTGGTACATAAACTTAACACTACAACACACTGAACTTCAAGTTCCCACCCTCATCCAAGGAACACATCCACTCTGGTCTACAAGTTTGTGTTTTCCTAATTGGCATTTTGTTCACCTAATTGGGATCCTAACACCCATGTGTATTAGGAGGTGGGACTTTTGGGAAGGTATTCGGTCCTGGGGATACAGCCCTTCATGATGGGATTATTACGCTTACACAGAGCTTCCCTGCCTCTTCCAGGATGTGGGGACACACATCTGCTACCCAGAAGGAAGTCCGCACCAGAACCCAAACATGCTGGCACCCGATCTTGGGACTCTCAATCTCCAAGACAGTGAGAAATGAATTTCTGCTGTTTATAAGCCGCTCAGTCTGTGGTATTTAGTTACACCAGCCCAAACTAGGAGACCATTCATTCACTGATTCAGCCCTTACTGGACCTTGTAAAAGAGAAATCAAAACAACCTTCTCTGATTATTCTGTGATTTAAATATACACTGTGGTTTTTATTTATCACTTCAAAAACCTCTTGACTTTCTCTCCTTTTCTCCCCCAGGGTTTGCATACTCTTTGACTCTAGTCCCTGCCTGGTCTTCTCACAAGACTCTCAGAATCAAGTGACTCCTGGCCAAGAAACAAAGCAGAATCATCCCATTCCCCCAATGGATTCCAAGAAACACTGGTAATAAAATTTGGCACAATCCAAGAGGAGACACCAGAAAAGAACCAGGATGGATCTGGAAGGTGAATCCATGTGAGACTGCACGTATACTTCATCACATATTTACGTCACATACTCACGTCACATCAAGTTCACTAGCATCTTACCAGCTCAAACTTAAGACACTGTTGTTTGGACATGTTTAGGAAATTAGTTTTCTCTTTCAATGCTTCTATACCTAGTTAAATTGGCTGAGTGATAAATATATGAGATTTTTGAAAGAAAAATCTCTCAAACAGAAATAAAAAATACTGAATCCATCTTTCTTCCTCCGCCCAGTTTTAGAAGGAAACCACAGGAAAGATAAACCATTGTCCAAGATACTTAACATGGGTCAGGTGACAGGAATGAGGGGGATGGAGGGGGGAGCAGAAATGACCCAATAGGAAGAGGAAGAAGGGTTTCCAGCTATTTAAAGTATGAATCCACTTGGGTATTTATATTGGACAATCTCAGCAGCTGGTGAGTCACTTCTATGGGGACTACCTCAAAATGAAAGTTCTATTCTTTGGTAGCGTTTTGAGTTTTCCAGGATATGAGACACTCCCTTTTCTAGGTTGTTTCCTCAGGCTCACAAGTGAATTAATATCACCACCCCAAGTCCTTATCTTCATTTTAAAGCTTGAGGGGAAATATTTAACTAATAACATCTAACTAATCTTCACACCAATTTCTCTGATGCTTAGGCATCGCCTTTCTAAGTGACTATATACAGAAAAAAAAAAAGAAAATAATAACATCTCTCAAGAAAAAGAGGTGAGTAAATTAAATAAAACTATGAAGCATTTTGGGCTTCTGGCTTGTCCAGGGACCCAGTTCTACACATCTTTGTATGCCCTGTCAAGGAAGCACTGTACACATAGTAGGCACGCCTGACAATCAATCAACATAAGTTTTTCCTAGGTTATGCCTTTATATATAGCATTAAAGAAAAAAGTACATGCAGTGAATAAACTCTTAGATGGATGTTCTACCTGCTCTCAGGAAACACATATTTAAGGACAGGAAATGGGAAAAAAAATCCCCCAAATATCGCTTCACTTTCCTCAAGAAACTGGCATTCAACAGCCAAGCCTTTCAAGAACAGCATACGCCTTAAGTGATGTCTCAAACCAAATTGCTATATGATAAAACTTCATCTACATGTTTTAAGTACAGGTTAAACCTGTCATCCCAGATAGTTTATAAATACTTATATCAGGGAGAAATGAAGCATTTCAAGACTCCACTTCTGTTGGTTGCTTTGAACATACCCAAACATATTTGATAACTTAAGACAATGTAAGCAAGATAGCAAAGATTCATCATTTGAACAAACATATACCTGGAGTAACCATTATCAGTCTGACTCGATTAAGTCTATACTTCAATTGGGTCAGAGGAGTTAGATCTCAAATCAAGGAATAAGCTTACACTGATTACATCCATTACACTGAGGTCCAGGATTCTGCTTCTATTTCCTTTGTTCCTCTTCCTATAGAACCGATAATTGCCTTATTTCTATGCAATAGTCGTCTCGGCTGCCATAACAAAATACCACAGACTGGGTGGCTAAAACAACAGAAATTTATTTTCTCACATTTCATTTCACATTTCTGGAGGCTGGAACTCTCATAACTAGGTCCAGCAGGGTCAGTTTCTGGTGAGACTCTTTTTCCATGCTTTCTCGCCATGTAGTCACATGGCTTTCTTAGATACATGCATATGGAGAGAGCTCTGTAGGGTTTCTTCTTATGAGGACACTAATCTTGCAGGATCAGGGGCCTATCTTTTTGACCCCATTTAACTTTCATTACCTCCTTACTCCAAATGCTGCCAGGCTGGGGGGGTTTAGAGCTTCCATGTATGAATTTGGGGGAGGGGAGAAAACATTCACTCCATAGCATTCAAGAATAAGCAGTGAGTTCCAATAATTGATAAACAAAATCTTGTCAGGCTGTTGATAAGTTTCTGCTGCATAAATTATCCTGGAGCCCACAGTCTCACAGGACAGAGTTTACAGAAAAAAAAAGACACTGAGCAGTGCCACCAATATCCATCTTCTAAAGGCACACTTCACGAAGAGAAAAGCATATTTTATCTAAGGTGAATTCACTTGAAGTTCTTTTTCAAAGAAGGATTAGGGCACTTTTTCAAAGACTTATACCCTAAGGCCATCTGAAAGTGCAGCTTCACTGTGGCTACTGGAAAATGAAAAGGGCCGTGACATCACAAGTAATCAAGCTGGTAGAGCAAGGAAAGCGACTTTGAAACTGAAACAGCACTTTCCAGACATAAATGACAAACTAAATCAGGCCCTGCAGACTCAACATCCACCAGACTAACCTCTGATCCAGAGAGGAAACTCTATACAGGAAATAATGCTAGGCTTCTAAGAGTCTATACAACTATTTTTGATTGTAAAAAAAAAAAATTCATGTCAATTATGAAAGTTATTGAAAAGCAGGAAGTTGAAAAAAAAAGTCATCTGTAAACTACAACAATTGGTTGTAACAACACCGCGACATGTAATTTTGTATCCTGATTCTTCACTTCTCATAAATATTGTGCCATTTTAAAACTCATTACCATAATTTTTACATAATTTATACACAATATTTCCTTTTCTAACTTGGGGCCAAGAATGTAAATATTTGGTCTTCTGAATCAATGTCTAAAAACTATGGATGGGAATTTTAATGAAATTTAGAATGTAATGAATACACTTAAAATACTGAATAAAATTAGGGAGGGCAAACTTCAGTGTATTATTTGATAGGAATCTTCCTCTTATTAGTGTTACCATCCAGATTTCTGGTGGAAATTTCTCCTCTCTTTATTCTTTATACAACTACCTGTTCACAGTTTTGGATTTTCCCACTTTCTGGAGAGTCCAGTTAAGCCTATTATCAAGGATAATCCACAAAGACTCTTCAACCAAGTCTGGATACCTCAAGAGAACTGCAAACAGGCTCTCTCCTCTCTTCAAGGTTAGTGAGTAGTGTTCTATCCAGAACCTGGGTTGGGACTATTTTTAGTTGTCTCACATGTATGCATGTCCATGTATTCAAATATGTTCACCCCTGGTCTCCAAAGGACAGCGAGGTAACTCTTTCATTTTAGAGAGAAAAGAAAAAAAAAAAAGACATAGAACTAATCTATGCATCTACTTAAAGATTTCAAGTAGACATTTTTAGGTTAATGTTCAATTAATGTTCTACTAAAACTGAACAGTAAATTGCTTGGTCTATGAAAATGGTCACAAGTTGAGTAAGGAATAGTTACCAAATTCTCCCAGGGAGACTTGTAAACTTCCTATCTGAAGGATTCCAGCTAACCACCCTCCCTACCAACCTTCTCTTTTTGACATACTCAGGGTGGACATAAGGGTGGAGGAAAAATATACATGTAAAAGTGGTAGTTTCCAGAAACCTCCCATGTTAATGTCATGCTGACATCTACCTGTTTTAAGTGTTAACCCAGATGGCTAAACCTGTCATCCCAGCTTTTCTTTCCAAGTTGGTGACAAACAGTGGGGCAGGGACACTGGGTCCTCCTGCCCAGGCCATGAAAGTGATGGACATATCTCTGCTTAATGAAGGAAATCAGAGAGAGCCACTAATTGTTTGTTTAATCTAGTTCTACTTCCCTTGGGGAAATTATTCCTGAAGTTTGGAAATAACCTTTTCATTAGACTTAATTTTTATTATCAAAGTCTGCCTCTTTATGTGCACTTACTGATATTTAAAATGGGGAAGTTATGAAAGGCTTTATTAAGGGAAGAGAACCTAAAGCATGGTTCCCTTACTTCAAATCACCTATTTCTCAGGAGTATAATGGTATAATGTTAAGAATTCTAAATTGGACCTCATGGTTCCTAAGATGTATTACGTATTTAACACCAGAAAATGTCTGTTTTAACAAATACAGTGCTTTGCCTATTGAAGCAATTCTCATTTTTGGATGTGTATATACTTATATGCTGTTTGAGGGAATGTATAAATCTTGAAATATTATTTGTGCATTCTTTTTTTCAACATCTTGTTGAGGAAATCTCACAAACATGCAAAATCTGGCATGAGATATTTGAAAACTGTCACAGAAATGGAAATAACTAATGTCTTAGGCAGACAATGCACTAATGGGAAGCATGAAAAGACCATCAAATTTAGTTTATTACCAACCCTACATCAACAGCTAGTATTTCTTACTTTAGAATTCCCTGGGCCCATACTGATAAAGTGCTCTGAGATGACTGTCCTCTGGGAATTTAAGGTCTGTCACTTTACTTTACAACATAGAATTGACAATCAGACTACACAATCCAAGTATATAATCAATCAAGTCTCATCTAGGCCCATCACTTTAGTCAGCAGATACGAACAGAATGACCCTCTCTAATCATGCCCTTGAGTCCAGAATCTTTTTCCTTTGCTCCAGACCCACTTCCTACTAGATAGCATCATCCGATATGTCAAACTCAAGGTAGCCAAATAAGACACTTAATCTAAGCCACAAACCTGTCCCACCTACAGAAATGTCTCTTTTGTAGAGAAGCACCTGTATTTACCCAGTTGTCCAGGGCAGACATCAGGAAGACATCCTAAACTTCTTCCTTTAGCTAACTCCTCACACACAATTAGCAATGCCTGCTGCCTCCATCCCTTAAATATCACAGATGCATCCACATTTCACCATGCTAGGTCTGCTAACCTGGTTCAGGTTCTTATTTCTTGCCTTATCCACTGCAATAACATCTCTGTAACTCATAATTAATAGCGAAGAGAGCAGGCTCTATGTAAAACTTTTTGAGTTCCAATCCTAGTGCCACCATTTCCTGCATGACCTTAGACAAGTTACTTAACCTCTCTATGACGCAGTTTCCTGTGAAATATGAGGGATAATTGAATCTTTCCCAAAAGAGTTGTCATAAGGATGAAATGGCAATACATAATACAAATGCTAAGAACTTGTCATTAACAAATGCTACACAAATGCCATTAGATAGATATAAAATGTATATTATATACTAGTGTCCAGAAAGATCATACTAGTTTTCAATACAACCAGTAGGGAAACACATTATCTGTTTTACTGCAGCTTTGTCACCAAAAGGCATTAACACTTTTCTGGTGATTCTTGTTAGGTTTCTAGTGATATTTCAGCACACTTTTTTTTTTTTTTTTTTGGTCAGAGAGTAGAACAATTGTTCCTGAAGTACACTGAAATTGCTCAAAATGAAAATAGAAAATTTACTAATTTAATTTTTTTAAGACTTATTTTAATTTTGCATATAAGCTGGGGTACAGGCCAGAGGCATGGGGCGGCGAGAGGGTTCACCAGAGACAGAGTGAGGAGCAGAACAGGCAGATCAAGGGAAATACACTGCTGAGGGCAGCAGCGGGCGAGGCAGGTCTGCCACGCCATGTGGGATTGTCCCCCGTCGGGCATAGAACTCAGGCCACAGCCACCTACAGCTCCATAGAGCTGCGCTAACCCATTGTGCCACCAGGGAGGCTCCTATTCTTAAGTGTTTAGACTCTGATAAAATAAGCTTACCAGTTCGGTTTTGTTGTGTGTTTGTTTGTTTTTTAAGAACAAGTTATACAAGTTGCTTTGTTGCTTCTAATAAACTCCAGCAACATGAAAAAAAGTAGACGAAAATGGTGGGTGGTAATCCTACAGTTGGCAATATGCCTGCTATATTTAGTCTTCTGTGACAGTGGTCAGGGAGCACAGTCAAAGGAAATTATATAGAAGAATCCAAAACGAGTCATTATACAGCTGATCCCTGACTAGTCAAAAAGATTTTAGTAGGAAGACACATGTAAACTTAAGGGAGATGACTTACATAATGTACGTGATAGCTTTGGATATATGTTTCACCTTTAATAAGGAATATTATATGAAAAGATTGGCTCTAACACATTGAAGGAAAAAAGTATAAACACAAATATATAACTTAAAAAATAATGCCAACAGGGCCTCCCTGGTGGCGCAGCGGTTAAGCGGCAGCGGCGACACGGGTTCAAAGCCTGCTGGAGAAATTTCTACATGGTGCAGCAGACCTCTCCTGCCTCACCCGCTGCTCCCCTCAGCAGTGTATTTCCCTCGATCTGCCTTTTCTGCTCCCCACTCTGTCTCTGGTGCACCCTCTTGCCACCCCGCGCTTCTGGCCTGTACCCCCAGCTTGTATGCATAAATAATAAATCTTCAAAAAAAAAATAATGCCAACAACTCCGTACCAAGGTTATAAACATACTTGACTGGAAAAACCCAGAAAGCCTGAGTTCCAGTCCCTCCTGTATCACAAATGTGGCTTCTAGAGCAGTTTTAAACTATGTATCAGGACTCACTAGTGACTCACTAAGCCAAAAAGGAGCAGCATTATTTTAATGAAAAAGAATAAAACATCATACAGCCTATGGGCAAAATTGCTTCAATTATATGCGCATGGGCAGTGCTGATGGTGTTAGTGTATATGCCAGCTCAAGAAATTAAATGTATTTCCCATAGTCAAATGAGATTAAAAGCCAGTGATTGAGAGCAAATCCTTTAAACTCTGTTCAGGTTGTTTCCCCATTTCTTAAATGGAAATTATCATTCATTTTAGAGATTAGACTCAAAATAATTTTATAACCTTTTCCCAACTGTGAAACATTAAGATGTTATTGCCACAGCATTTTGGTTGGTTTCCTTAGATTTTAATGTTTCCCAGTCATGTATGTTCTGAGCATAGAGTCATTACCTTAGCAACTTGGACATAATGTAGCAATGAGAATTCTGAAAAAGTGGTGTTCTTTTGGTAACAAGTAAAGCTAGAGACAAGAAAACCTAAAGTGTCCTGAAATTTTTATTATCTCTTATAGCACCTATTATCTCTTATAGCAGCCTCTGGAGGGGAGAAAAAAAAAAAAGACTAAAGAGCAAAGGCATCTGTGTTGCTGTGGGGTCTTGTTGAAGAATCTTCACTTAGGAGAATGACCAAGAGAGGGAACACGTTTATAGGCTATTCCCACAGGGCCAGATCAAGAACATTAGCTGCCACCCACTGCCTGCACAACCCTTAATCCTCACTTGAATTTATAAATCACTCCTCTTTTCTTCCCACTTAAAGTTTAGAATCCTGTGTGAGGCTCTAAATGCCACAATTTAAATGCCATAAATTCCAGGCAGTGCACCATTATTTAGCTACACACATATCAGAAACACAAATAGGAAACATTTTAAGAAACTGATAGCTAAAAAACTGACAACAGTTAAAAGGAAAGGTATATCCCTCAAAACATTCACACACAGCAATCATTAGTGCCCTTTACCGAAAAAAAAGACACCCTAAAGATCCTGCATGTACACATAGAAAGAGTGTATCTCTTCCTCTTAAGATTTTAGGGGATTTTAAAAGGAATGGGATTCCTACTGAATTGAGTTTCAAAACCATTTCAAAAGAAATGGAGGACAGGAATATTTGGGGGGACTTAGTGATACTAGTAACATAATACTTCATTTTTTTAAAGTGACACTCATGACCTTCAGGCCAGTTTGTCCTGAGTGCTATTTCTTGTAGGGTTCATGGGTTCCCCCACAACACACACACACGCACACGCACACACACACACACTGATCAATCCAGTTCGTATTTTCCCTCCAAATTTAGATAAGCTCACACTATGGTCAAATATCTGGCCATAGTTGATAGGCACAGCCTACAGCTGAGGAAGACTTGTGGGTTCACCTGGCAACACCATGCATAAATGCCTGCTGAACAAATGAATGCAGAAACAGAACTGCAATGGTCTTAACTTTCTCTGTGACTAATTCCTACCTCTTTAAGGGAAGGGATGGGGGGGGCAATTTGTGAGGTGGTGATCAAGAAAGCTTTAGTCATTGCCCGCAGAGTTCCTACTAGAAACAGAGAATCAAACAGATGGGAAAAAGTAAACAATCATCACCTGGGTCCTTGCACCTTGCCGGGCAGCTTTCATTTACCTCTGATCATACTAAAAATCATGTGGAAAGTGCCTTGGTAACAGTTTCTCTCTCATGCCAGTCTCTATACATGGAGATGTTTTTCTAACTAGCGTACATTCTTAGGAAAAGCTTGGCTATAACTTGATCCAGAGACTGGGACCCAGATAAGTTAAGTGTATACCCAAGGGCATACAGCTGGCAGCAGTGTCTAGACTAGAACTAAGAGCTAACTGGAATCTCCCAAGGTAAAACATGCCTATCAACATGGTTTTATAGAGACAAGGTTCTTCATCCCTCATCCCTTTAGCTTTATCACTACACCTTTCTAATTTCCTACACTCAGAACCCTTAGGTACATGATTGTTTTTAGATCATTCATCAATTAAATGGAAGAGATAGCATTCACACACCAGGTTTTTAAAGAAAAGTCTATCTGATATACCTTACTATAGTTACAAAATTCAATTTTATCCATGTTTACAATATGTTGTTTGAAATTGACACAAAAATATATAAAGACACATAATAATCTAATATATAACTGATGGTGATAAGAAGTATCATTGTGAAAATAAACATTTGTACTGAAACTTCAGTCAGGTATTCCAAGATACAAAGGTTGATTTATTTCAAAGGAGGAAATTGAATTGCTACTGCATCTGATAACAACTGAACATATATGCCCATAAAATATCTTTTTTTATTATTTATAAAAAAAAACTAAATGAGAAAAGCACATACACTACCTAAGGTTAAAAAAAGAAAGAAAAAAAAAAAAACAGCTTCCAGCATAGGCAGATACAAATAGTGCTCTCCATGGTGAGAAATAAAGTCCACACATAAGTATCCTAGCAAAATTTTTATCTCACACACACACACACACACACACACACACACACGCCTAACAGATGGAGTCTAAAAAACAGCTAAGCTTACCATAAGCCAAATGCTCAAAAATTAATAAAAAAAGATGATAAACATTGCTGTAAGTATGGTATTACATAAATGAGCACAACACATCCTTTCCTGCTCTCACCTCTGTCTCACTGAACCTCCTTTTCCCAAATGTATGCTCACCCTTCTACCTCCCCTACTCTGCAAGCACATTCTCATCATCCAAAAGCAAGGTGTCTACTGCAGCCCAAAATACTTGATTGATAATATCCTGTTTGCCATTCCAGTATATCCCAGAGTGGATTTTATACTGCCCACAGCTTGCAAAGAAAGGCGAGAGAAGAACTAATGGATACCAGCTCCCAGCTGTGACCTGGCACATAAAGAAATCAAGAAAATAAATCCCATCCATAATCTGTATAATTTAACACTGGGAAGAAAACAACATTTGGGAATGACTCCAAACAGGACAGCACTGCTGGATGGTTCTGTGCTTCCTGCACTGAGTGTTACACCTGGTGAGAAGGGACCTTCAGTTTCCTCACCAGTTTCAGCAAGGACAATGTCTTTTCCCTGCAAGGGTTAATCTACTCCCCCCAAAAAAGGGAAGTGTGGGGAGAGGGAAAATAACCACCAACATTTACTCCTTGCCAGTAGAGCGCCAGCCAAAGGTTCCCCTTACACTTAGAAGAGAGGGAAAGCTGAAACCCCTTCCCAAAGGTGGGTCCAGGACAAACTATTGTCTTACTAAACAATCACAATTCAGAATGAAAGCTAAGGTAAAATATGGGAACGACTTTGTCTAATCATACAGTCCTTTCAGTGGACTCCAAAGTCTTACCCCCAGGCGAAGTTGGAAAAAAAAAAAAAAAACTCCCCTGTGACTATGACTCCCTGGAAAGACTTTCCGGATTTTTTTAATTACAGGAAAATGAATATACAAGAGAACCAGATACCTACACACTGTCTCAATCACTAAATGTGTACCCGATTTTTTTTTTAAGTAAGTCAATCGGTAGGACAGGGCATGAGAGGAAATAAAAACTGTGAAATCCATAATGCTTTCTCCCTATTAAACCTTCTGAGAGGTTATAATTGCATTTGGCCGCTGCAGGCTTGTCAGAGAACCTGACTTCTTAATAGCCACAACCCTAAAAAGGAGTAACTGCAAGGGGGGACCCAGCTGAATTCAAACAACAAAAACGGGAACTGTAATCGGCCCGAAATGGGAGGAGGGAAAGAGAGACTCCTGTATTCATCAGTCAACATTAATGTCCTTTGTTGTTCACCTTTGCACAGCACAGCGAGCGCTACCCTGTTTCTTTTCCTCAGAACGCCAGTGTCAGGATAGTCCTTTCCTAAAAGCTGTCTCCTCGCCTCGAATCCCGAGGCTTTCCGATTTCCCCAGCCCATTATCACTCCACAGCCGTCCTCCCCCACCACCACCCCCATCGCGCTCACTCCGGGCGGAGAGGGTGGCCAGAAGTGAAAACATTGCTGAAATGCGCGTTCCCCTCCAAAGACCAAAGACCCGAGCGGCACAGACGTTGAAATTTACCATTCCCCCGGCCCCCGCTCTGCTCAACACACCCCCCAAAAACCCGGAATGGGAGGAAGGAGGGTGAGACGGGCCGGGGTAGGTCGGTCAGAAAGGCTCTTTTGAGGACTATGTCACATTCCGCACTCCCGGAATGTTGACGCGGAAGCCAGAGGGACGGTTGTGCGCTTCCCTTCTGTTTGGGGACCCGGGGGGGGGGGGTGTTTTTGTTTTGTTTTTTTCCGCCCGGCTGTTGTTGTCTCCTCCACCACGGGAAATCGCTGCAGCCCATTGCTGTCGCCCCGCGGCTTTGGGAAAGAAAGGAAAGGGAGAGGAACGCCGTTCGCTCTCCTCTTCCAACTTGACACACACATACACACACATACACGCACTCACGCACGCCGGGTCGCCACTCCAAACTCCGCAGACAGAGCCCGGGGCGGGCGGGCTGGCAGCGCGTTCTCCCAGTCGTCCCGGCGCTCCGGGAGCCGGTGGCCGCAGCGCGGATCCGGCGGTGAGGGGCGAAACCCTGGCGCGCACCCCTCAGCCTAGAGCTGGTTCTAAGAAGCCCCGAACCCGCAGCGCGATGCCAGGATTAGGCATTTCCAGCCGGGCGGACCGAGAGGGGCGCGGGGGCAAGGACGAGAAATGCGCACCCGCTCGGGGCAGAGTGAAATAAAAGTTCGCCCTGAGGAGACTCACCCACGCCGTATTTCTCGTGCTCCGTAGGTATCCACATGGCTAAAGGGGGCTCTGGGGTCTTCGGGCTTTGTAATCCCCGCGCCCCTTCTCCGGCTTACAACAATGCACAGCTCCTGAGTAGCGGCTGCAGCGCGTGAGCCCAGCGGCTCCGCACCGGCTGCGGGCGCTGGGCAGGGTCTGCGCTGGAGGCTCCGAGCCCGGCGTTGACACTGCGCGGCCGAGGCTGCGCCGCCCGCCGCTCTCCCGGCGGCGACTGCTCACAGTCCTCCGACGCGCTCCCGGGAACCCGGCGGCTCAGTCATTGTTCTGATTCACTGAACTAAGCGAACACGCCGGGGCACTCTCGGACGCACCCCCGCCCGCCAGCGCCTCTTCCAGCCCTCCCTGCCTAGTGCCCCCACTGCACTCTGGGAAGTGTAGTTCTAGGTCTCTCCATCCAGGAACGGGGCGTGGCCTTAGGGTTAGAGGCCGGGCTAAGTTTCTCTCAATAGTTCCTATTGGCCCATAGAGTGACGGTAAGGCGGGGGCGTGGAGGGAACGCCGCGTTGATGGGGCAGTCTTCTCCAACAGCGTTCTGATTGGTTCCGAAAAAACGTCGCCCCTCCCCGCGGCCCTAGCTTTCCTCCTCTGCGGAGTAATGGCTGCTTCCGAGACCCAGGGGGCTGCTACCCGAAGGGAGGACGGTGATCACAACCTTGAGGGTACTGGAGGTGTCAGTTATGACGGTGAGTTCGGTACCCTTAAAGTGGTTGGTCTCCCTTTATCCCTGACCTGGAGTGTAGGTGATCGCCCGGCGGACCTTAGGAGCCTGCCTGTTCTCAGGCCTCCTGGGCGCTAGGGGCCACGGGCGGGGCCCAGTGGGACCGGGTGGGGTTGGAGGCGGCTACTTTGTAGGGGCGTTTGGGGAGGGAGGGAAGAGAAAATGGGATGAAATGGTCTTCCCTCACAGCCAGGAAATCTTGTACATTTGTCTTCTGTTTGGAGCTCCCAATCTTGCGGTTGCTGATGTGTGGGTGTGGGTCAAGTCAGTTTCACGCGTGTGTGATTATAACTCTGGAATGAGGAGCTCTTTTTTGTGGTCAGTGCCTTGCTCCAGGAAGTTTACTTAGTTGGGCCTCGGGAGATAGGTTTTATTTGGGTTTGGGCGAATTTCCAGTTGCAGACCGGTCACTACTCTCCACCCAACAGATTTGCTCAGGTGCTGACTGGAGTGGGAAGTGTTACTTTCCCCTCACAGTTTCCCAGTCTGCTCATTGATTACCCCGGACGCACTCCAGGATTGAATGTAGGAGGTCTTCCCAGGTTGGCAATTTAAAGAGGAAAAAGAAGTGTTAATTTTCACTTTTGGCTTCAGAGGAAAATTTGAAGAGATTAAGAAAATTGTCACTGTTCTCTGGTCCACTGTAGCGATACCTCAAACACCAAATTTTGGAAGCTGCGGGGAACCGCCTTGAGGATTTCTAGCGCCATTCTTTCAGTCTATTACCTCAACCTTCCCTCCTACACCCCTCTTTTTTTTTTTTTTTTTTTTTTTTGCCTTGATGTGTAAGTTAGCACAACACGTTATCTTTTTCTGAAGGACGTGATTTGGAGCTTAAATTTGGTTTTCAGTCTTTGAGGGTTTTTTGGTTTTCTTTTTCCGTTTTTTTGCATTCATGGTTAAACTGACGTTTATTCATAAGTTTTTGTCTCAACAGCCAGTCTCAGTGCAGTTTCTCCCAAGTTCCTATCCGTGGAACTCCCTAGCTCTAAAATTATTTCAATACCGCTACCGAAGTCTCCTGACTTAAATAGTTATATCGACACCCTAAGTAATTCTTTTGGGGGTTGGCCTTATAGTTGGTTCTTCTCTGATGGTAATAGAATATTAAGTTTTTCTAGATTCTTCAGAATTCCAGAGGGCTACCTCTTTAACATTCAAATATGTTGTCTTTGTTGGATTTATCTTAAAGATTAACTCATTAAAAAAAGAAAACTGGGTATAAGTTTCCAAAGGTATACAATGTAGAATATTTAAAAATCATTTTTTTAAAGTTGTAAAAGTTTTCATTATAGACATTTCAAACCATTCAGCTATGTGAAGATAACAAGGGACAGAGCTTCCACCACACATTCCCACTCCCAAAGTAACAAGTGTTAAGGGCTTGATGTGTGTTTTTTCAGACGTATTCCTATATGACACACAACTTTATGGTTTTGGTGTTTTGCTTTGTTTTGTTTTGTTTTTTAATAAAAAGGATCATTCTGTGTAAACTTAAAGATCTGCAACCTTATTTCTCCCAATGATCTGTTTTGCCACTTCCATGTTGATACATTTGTCCTTGATCCTTTTAAGGACTGTGCCCATTGCATTCCATAATTTGGAGGCATTGTATTTCACTCTGTTAATAAACATATAGTGTGGCTTTAATTGTTCAGAACTGTTGTTGTGAACAGCATTGTATGCATATCCTTGCCAAATAGGTGTGTATTTCTTGAGGAATTGCTACGTCAAAAGTTACACACTTTCAGGGCCTCCCTGGTGGCACAAGGGGTTAAATTTCAGCACTGTGAAGCTATCAGCAGCCACTGCAGCATGAGTTTGATCCCCAGCCAGGGAGCTGGGGATAACCCACATATGGCGCAGCAGACCTCTCCTGTCTCTCCCACTCCTCCCCTCAGCACTGTATTTCAGTCAGTCCGCCTGTTCTGCTCCCCACTCTGTGTCTGGTGAATCCTCTCACCCTCCCTTCCCTCACCCCACACACACCTCTGGCCTATACCCTTTAAAAAAAAAGGAAGTTACACACTTTCAAATTTTGATAGATACCTGATTTTTCTCTTAAAAGATATCAGTATACATTCTTACCAATATTATATGAGTGTCTTTTCCCCATATCCTAACCGACTATGAAGAAAGCCTCGATCTAGGACCAATGTTTAAATGACTATTGGATTGCAATGAGTAACTGGTAGAAAGCTTAATTTTAGGTTCCAGTTTATTCTCAACAAAGGTATTGAGCGGCAGTGAATTTGCAGTATCTGTAACACAAAAGAACTCTTTGTCCTGGTCCAGAAAAGCCTAGTATGTTATTCTTACAAGGTAAAGTTGTCATTAGATCTCCTTAGTAACATATGCATCAGTCTGGACATTATCTAGTTCTTCTCAAAACCTGCAACAACATGTCATAAAAATTTCAGTGGAAGTAATGATTTTAAAAGTATATTTGTATTTTTGTTAAACAGTCACTTAGGTAGTCAAATATGTCTTTCCCTGTAAAATCACTAATTTCTTGAAAACTACCTCTTTGAAAAGGTAACTAACTCTAATTAAATATCAATCTCTGTGTTTAATATTCCAGGACAGAAGGGACTTGGAAGTCTTTTTGTAGAAATCCTTACAATTCTACAAGATTTTTGCTAGAATGAGTCACTGAGTTGTATAGTGCAGACAGGTACAGCACCTTCCCTGACACCTGTTTTGCTAAACCTCCCAAGGCTCCATCCCTTTCCAAGAAAGTTCCTCATCCTGCAAGTCACTAATTTTCATGCATTGGAACAGTAACTGAGATTTCATATTTTCCTTTAAGAATAGTCAGTAAATCCACTCAACATTTCTCACACTTGAGAACATGTTATTGGTGTTTTTCTTTTGCTGTTTTAGTTAGAAGACATTCAAATAACACATCTGTAGTTTGAAACTGACAAACTTCGGGCCTTCCTGGTCATGCAAGGGGTTAAGTGCAGTGCTGTTCTATCCCTGGCCAGGGAGATTCCCACATAGTGAGGCAGACCTCTCCTGCCTCACCCGCTGCTCCCCTCAGCAGTGTATTTCTGATCTGCCTGTTCTGTTCCGCACTGTCTCTGGTGAACCCACTCAACACCCCACACCCCTGTCTTTAACCGCAGCTTGAAGCAAAAATAAATAAATCTTTAAAAAAAAAATAAAGTTGACAAACTTCCAGGAAATTTTTGTGATGGAAGTGATTTCTTTGAACAGTGTTAACCTGTGTTTCCATGTTGTATTTCCATATTGTATTCTCACAAAGTGAAGAATTCTCTTTTCTCTGTAAATGCATGCCCAGTCTATGTGATTGTGGTAATGCTACTTTGGACTTACCGTGCTTTTTCTCTGGAGACCTGATTAACTTATCTGTGATGCCTCTATAAGAAATGTGGGTAGCAGATGGTGTCAGCTCCTCATTCTTGTATTTCCTATTTTGATAAATGGCAGCAAGCCTTAACTAGAAACCGAGGAAGCATCCTTGATTCCTATCTTGCCCCCAGGTCCTGAGTCTCATCAGTTACCTTGCATGTCTTACTTTCTTTGCCTGAAATAATCTTTTGAATCTGTTTTTCTCTTCATCTCTTTAGTCACTATTCTGTTGCCAGTCCTCATGGCCACTGCCGAATTACCTGTGTTCCCCATCCTCTAAACTTAGGGACCAAAACTTGGTCATATTTATTTTTTAGCTGCCTGACCCACTGTCAATATTTAATAAATATTTGAGCAGAACAGAATTCTAGCCTGGATGATTGCAGAACTTTCCTATTGATCTCACTAACTCTTGATTTTCTCATCTTTAGCTGCATTCTACAACACAGATATGTTCATGACTCTTCACTTTGATTGGTCACTATAACGCTGATGCCTCTATAATTAGATACAAATTCTCAGTGTGACGTCCTTTCCCCCCCAAATCTCCATTATTGCACATATATCAGACTATCAGTTGGCAGCTTTGTCAACCCCAGTAGGCTATGAGTTTCTTGAGGTCACCGGTTGTCTTATTTTACTCTTGTACATCATATGCTTATCAAGCTGCAGTAAACACTCTTGAACAGTTTAATGAGTTTAATGCTAGAACTGATCTGAAATTTATTCAAAGTGCTTATAATAGCACCTATTCTAATTCTTTTTTAAAATTTTGTATTTATTAATTTATTTTACAATGTTTGCTTTCTTTTCTCAAGTGCAGTCCCCCTCGGGTTTCCGCCAACAATTCACCCTTGCACGTCACCATAGTCCCTTGTGCTCTTGTCGCCCTCTCCCTCCCCCTGCACTATGTCTCTGATTTATAGTTGCTCATTTTTGCTTTGTTGTATTGTTTGTTTTCTTTCCTTCTTTAATCTTATGATTTTTTTTCTTTCCCTGTTCCCTTATTTGGTTCCCTATTCTAATTCTTAATTAGAAGAATTTTTCAGTATTTTTAAGCAAATTTTTTGTTGTTTAGATAATGGTTAAGCTTTTCACAGAATACTTCTCAGATCTGTGCTTTATAACCGTGGACCCAGAGCTGATTAAACTGATTAAAGTGCTACATACATCTTGAAATCTGCCTTCCATCATCTGTATGGCTGTTACCAGTTTGCCACAGGAGGTCATTGACAGGGACTAGAGCCCTATTTCCAGCACTAATTCTTAACTCCAGTCTCATGTATTTGACAGGACAGTGGAAAGGGGACTAGACCCCATCTTCGAAAGACTATTTGAATTTCAATTCTGGCATGTATTAGCTTTATAACATAAGCTTATTGCATATGCTGCTACATTTATAAAAAAATAAAATAACACCTACCTTTTAGAGTTTTGTGATTATTTCATTGAATTATATATTTATGAATATATTTTTATGAAATCCTGAGTATTTATAAAAGTTCCTTTTATAAAGTTGGAATTCAGTAAATAGTAACTGCTTTAAATATAAAGATGCCTATTTGAGCTATAAAACTATCTGCTCACTGATTCTGTACTCACTCATGAAGCAAACTAAATTGTAGTGTAACCTAGGGGAAGCTTAGGAATGTGTTGATGATTGCTAAGGCTGCCCATGCATCCCTGGAATTTTGGGGTTGTCACAGTATCTGTTGGTGCTTTGTTCTAGGATTGCAACTATGTGCTCTGAAAACTTTGTATATTTTCATCTATACCCTTTCTCACCCCTACCTTGTGAAAGAATAGTGCTGCCCTTTCATACTCAGCTCCCAGGCCCCCCCACACATGCCTACATTGAGAATTAGCAGGAAGCTCAGATCATCTTGCATACAGGGAAGGCTTTGCGAGGTACCAAGGATGTCATGGAGAAAAACAATGATAGAAGCTTAGTTTTGTGGATTTTGTGTAAAGTTCAGAACATGCTTTTTTTTTTAAAGATTTATTTATTTATGCATACAAGCTGTGGTATAGGCCAGAAGTGAGGGGCGGTGAGAGGATTCACCAGAGACAGAGTGGGGAGCAGAACAGGCAGGTCAGAAATACACTGCTGAGGGGAGCAGCAGGTGAGGTAGGAGAGGTCTTCTGCACCATGTGGGAAGCTCCCTGATCAGGGAAGGAACATGTGCTGCTGTGGCTGCTGATACCTTCATAGTGCTGCACTTAACCCGTTGCGTCACCAGGGAGGCCCCAGAACATACTTTTATATTCATTTAAAATACATGGGACCCAGCTCATGGGATATTAATGGGATTTATAATAATGACAATGCTTGTGATAGCTAACATTTGTTGAGCAGTTACTGCTGTTAAGTATTACTTCAAATGCTTTTACTGGTTTTCTTTCATTGAAATCCTGGCAACATCCTTCAGGTAGTTGATGATGTCTCCTTTTTTTATTTACAAATGAGGAAACTCTTGCACCTTCAGGTAGTTGATGCTGTCTTCTTTATTTACAAATGAGGAAACTCTTGCAAAGTAGCTTGCCCAAGGTCTCCCGGTAACTACTGTACTAATGATGTCTCATAGTAACTAAATTCCATTATATGAGGTCTGACATAGACTTTCCTTAAACACAAATATGTTCTAAAGTTAATGTTACTATAGAAAGGCAGCATAGTATAGAGAAAAGAGGGTGTGTGCACATTTTTAAGTCCAGCCACCGGCAGGTTAATCACCCTGTGAGCTTCCATTCCTCTTCTGTGAAATCATATTTATCATATCACATCAATCTTGCTGGAACTTTGAAATGACTAGTGAGATAATACCTGTAGTAGCCTGGCCTTCAATAAGTGGTGATGGTTTTTTCAGTCATAGGTATGGAGACTTCTTTAGCGCATGAATTTTGCCTGGTACCACCTTGATGTGACCTTTCCACTTCACAAACAGGTTTTTTTAGGGGATTTCATTAGGTAATTGGAATGTTAAGCACTTAATTTATGTATACTTCTTATTGTAGTGGTATAGACCTTTTATGCAAAGGAATAGCTGTTCTTCATAACACATACACTTACCATCTTGAAAAATTGAAGATGACACTGATCAACCATACTTTCTTCTACACATAAATCCATGGGTTTATAGAAATAAAAAATACAAAAAATGCTTTATCTAGGAATTAAATCTTTAAATGCTGCTTTTAGATGCTTTTAGAGAACTTTGCCACAGATTTAGCATTCAATTCTGTGATGATTTATTTAATAAACTCATCAGATTCTTAGTGGACTGGCATTTTGTTGACATTACTTTAAAGAATTACCATCTCTTGCTGAAACAAGTGTGTTCTACTGACCTCATTGACCCAAAAGTGAGCAAGGTAGCTTTTTCTAGAAGCAGTGATGCATTTGACTGATCGTTCTTCTGCCTTGCTTTACATCTCAACCAATGCTCTTTGTGACCCGTAGCATTTATTTATAAGATAGCCAACTGTGATTAGGTGCTATCTTTAGTTCTACAAACCAAGTAAAGTTTTCTAGAATGAAACAGGGCTTAACGCCTTTCCTTCATGCTTGTGGGGATCAACAATTGTGGAGTGGTAAAGCAGTAGAGTATTTTAAGTGATATAAACGGATATGGTATACAATTAGACTTTCTCTATGTATAGTTTATCACTACATTAAATAGGTGTGCAGAAGGGAAAACTAGATTAGAAGTAAAAAAACCCAAATTCTGATCCTACATTTGCTGCTTTTTAGCAGTGCAAATTTGTGGGGAAATATCTAATCTCTCTGAGCCTCATTCTATCATAACTATACTGCAATTCATTACCTTGCTGATATTACTGGGAGGATAAGCGAGGCTATGCATATGCAAGCTATGTTTTGGACACTGAAATTTTAGGAATGAATGATACTAATGTTGAGGGTCTGTCACAAGAGGTAGTGGTAAGTTTTTGGAATTGGACAAACTGGATTCAAAGTTAACTCAGTTAAAACCTGTGTAATCTTAAACAAATCATATGACCTCATTATTATTAAAACAACTGCTGCTACTGCTACCCCAAAAGTCTGGGTTGACCTTAAAATTACAGACTAATAAGTGTCAGAGCTTCCCTAATCTTATATTGTGTAAACTCTTTTAAAATACACTGTCACATATGCCTTTAGATCACCTCATCTTCTGGGACAGTGTCATGACATGTCATATGATGGCATTTGGGACTGGTTGAATGATGACTGGATCACCTCCATGGGGGGTGTTGTATGGGGCACAAATGAAGAACCCCAGGGCTTATCCATGGGAGCATTACAGTGTAGTTGGTGAGGCTAGGCATTCACATTTACCAAAGCTAATTGGAGAGTCCTTTCTCTCCAATGTGGGAAGAGGTGGATACATTTTAATCTGTAATTTGCATGCATTGGCTGAGGAGCTAAACATAGTAAAGTTTTTTTTTCTTTTTTTTTATATATATTTTTTTATTTTTACATACAAGCTGGGGTATAGGCCAGAGGCGTGGAGGGGCGAGAGGGTTCACCAGAGACAGAGCGGGAAGCAGAACAGGCAGATCAGAAATACACTGCTGAAGGGAGCAGCGGGTGAGGCAGGAGAGGTCTGCCGCACCATGTGGGATCCTCCCCAGCTGGGCGTCGAACTCGCATGGCGCGCTGCCGACAGCTCCACAGCGCAGCGCTCAACCGCTGCGCCACCAGGGAGGCCCCTGCATAGTAAAGTTTTTTAATGTGTTTATTTTCAGAGAAAGGAATTGTAAGTTCTGTCTCCTGGTTTCCCTAACACTGTCCTCATTTCAGTTTTGTTTTCTTAATTGAAAGAATACTCATCCAATAATTACAGAGACCCTGCCCTTAAAAAACATCTTTCCAAATGTTTTTAATCTAATAACTTAGATTTATATTTGAGAGAAAAGCCTCAGAATTATAATTGTGGTTACTTATTTAACACAATCTTCAGTTATATAACAAATTGCTATTCACTACTAATAGCCAATTAGAAAAGAAAATATCTTTTACAGTTAATCTTAATTACCATTATAAAGCAATTAATAGCAGGAGCTGTTAATGAACTATAACATAACATCAATCAAACTATCTTTGCTAAAGCACCATACAATTTAATTTCCACAAATCGAGGAGCAGAGGGGGAGGAAATGAAGTTGAAAAAGAGTCTGAGAGCTCACTGGAATTTCTTACAGTTTATGAATGAACTTTAAAACTTTATGAACATGGGGCCTCCCTGGCGGCGCAGTGGTTAAGCACTGCGCTATGGAATTGTAGGCAGCAGCGAAGCGAGTTCAAAGCCCTGCCAGGGGAAATTGCCACATGGCATGGCAAACCTCGCCTGCCTTGTCTACTGCTCCCCTCAGCAGTGTGTTTCCATCAATCTGCCTGTTCTGCTCCCCACTCTGTCTTTGGTGAACCCTCTTGCCGCCCCACCCCTCTGGCCTGTACCCCAGCTTGTATGCATAAATAAATAAATCTTAAAAAAAAAAACTTTATGAACATGTCCCCACCTGTAAAGGAAATTAATGCTAATAATCTTCTAGAGTTTGAGTTATTTTTCTAGTAGCAATGATCATTATACTGTTTAGGGGAAACTTACTGGACTAGGAGTCAGAATACCTGGCCTTTTTAATTACACTACTGCTTCTGACTGGCTCTGTGATTTTAGAGAAGTTATTTACATTCATGGTTAAGATTTCTTAGTTTGTAAATGAGAGAATTCATCTGCATTAGCATCCTTCAATTTTATCTTGCAAATATCCAAAAAGTTTATAGCTAAGGAGCCCATATTATACATATCCTAGAACCTGTGTGGAAAGAAAATATATGTTTGTGTACACCCTTAAGAGCTAGTTGCACATGTGTCACTAATCAAATTTATTGAGAGAGGAAATCGTTGGAGAACCAGTTGAGATAACTTCTAGAGTTTTTTGTAGTTGTTGTTGTTGTTTTTAAAGATTTATTTATACATACAAGCTGGGGTACAGGCCAGAGGCGTGGGGCGGCGAGAGGGCTCACCAGAGACAGATTGGGGAGCAGAACAGGCAGATCAGAAATACACTGCTGAGGGGAGCAGCGGGCGAGGCAGGAGAGGTCTGCCGCACCACGTGGGATTCTTCCCGGCCGGGCGTCAAACACACATCGCATGCTGCAGACAGCTCCAGCGCTGCGCCACCAGGGAGGCCCGACTTCTAGAGTTTCTTAATCCAAAGGAGGCATCTTATCTCCCCCTACCATTTTCTTTGTCGTTTGTGATAAATCATGCAAATATGAAAGACTTAATGATAGAACTAAGACTTAGTTCATTCACATAATTTTGTTAAGTATCTGCTGTGTGCAAGCCTATATATTCTACATGCTATAGAATAGAAAGATGATACTGGGCATTGTATTTGGACATGCAGGAGCAAGGAGAGCTTTCAGGTCTAGCCCGAGTGGGAACGCTATGGAAGAACTAAAGTCATATATAGTAAGTGACAAGTCAATTCATTTTGTCTGGACAAAATGGGAGCAGTGGAATAAAAGGTTTGGAAGGGGAAATTGAAGCCAGATCATGTCATCTGAGGTGTTAGACCCTGATTCTACATACTGTAGAACTTGAAGATTTGAGGCAAGTAGATATAGTAGAGTTAATCAGGTAGCAGTGTATTAGGAGGGAATCATGGCTTTATTTTTTCCGATGTAAGCGATACCGAAGATCCAGTGAAGACTTTAATAAATATGTCAGGTGGTAGTCCAGTCCTGTAAAAAAATTCCTGAGATTAGAAAATGTGCTAGGCCACAACTGGTTTTCTATGAAGATATGTCTTTGATAGGTTGTATGTTTGGGCCATCCCCAAACAGGGTACATTGAAATAATGAAGATGATCGTAAAGGTAAGAGGACACTATAAACTTGGTAAGATAAGCATCAGCTAGAGTATAGATAGGTGGAGAGAACTGGTAGCGGGTAGTGTTTAAAAAAAACAACAGAAATGGACAGTAGTTAAAATAGTAAAAACAGATTTTACTCTGGAGCTATTGCAGCACATGGAATGAGACCTCCTTTGGGACTGAGCTCAACTCCAAATACAGGAAGCAGGGAGAGATACAATAAACATTGGGGGGATTCTGGCTAACTTGACAAGATTCTTGCTGAAGGCAGATCAGGGTGATGAGATGGCACCTGCAGGATGGTAGAGGAAGAGAAACTGCATCTGATATGGAGGATTGGGGATTTTCTTTACACTAATTTCAGCAGGATTTTTGCTAAAACTGGGCCTATGCATGTCTGAAAAGACATAGTCTAGAAAAGGGTTCAGAGGAATCTGGCTAAAATTTGGCTAGGGAAAGATTCTTTATGAGTAGCAGGATCACAATTATAAGTGAACTGGACTTTAAGATCAGGATTCAAGTCATTAAAGGCCTTAAGAGAACAAGAGGACATGGACTCTGGGTGAGGCAGCAAGTCAGCCAGCTTATAGAATCAGGACGATAGGTTGAAGACTCAGTCACTGGAAGAGAAATACCAGTTGAGGCTTGGTTCCAAGACATTAGTCATGTTCCCAGTGACTAGCTTCCCAGACCTAGGTGGAGATGAGGCCAGCAAGACTGGGTTGGTGCAGGTTCACTGCCTTAAGGTGGTCCCCTGCTGGAGCAGTCAAACCTCTAGCGAGCTTGGGACCCCTGCCATGCTGTGTGGCAATATTGGCAGGGACATAGCTCTAGGCAAGTCATTACAGTCACCCATATGGCCATTGAACTCCTAACCCCAAGCTCATTAATCCTGAATAATCAGCCAGGTTTAATATAATTCTAAAGTATAAGGTGATAATACCCTTTCTTTTTCTTCATCCCTAGATACATGGAATTTGCTGCTATAGAAAGATTCCCATCCTTGATCTTTTTTCCTTGTGAAATGTCTTCATTTATTGACAGAACAGATTTAATTAAAATGTTAATAACTCCCTTTACCCCTTCATATGATATTTTTATGTATCAGTGGTTATGGCTATATCTATCAATAGAACACAGTCCTGTCTTTCTTTCGTGACATGAAACTCAGAGTACATCCAGCCATACCAATTTGCTTGTTCTTGGAGCCTAAATGAATTAAAAATGAGCTAATAAACCTTTAAGTAATGGAGTGAAAAGAAATGCATTTCTTTGTCATCTAGCATTTGAGATATTTTCATAGAAATTTTTGTTATTGTTTTTGTTCATCTGTATGACTGAAGCAGATAGAATTCATGTAAATTTAGTTTATGCCATTTGTGTTTTTAGGGCCGTTATTTCAGGATACCAGGTAATTATAAGGCAGATAAGTATTATCATGCTTTTTTTATCCAAAAAGAATTTCATGATCACATAAGTTGCAAATAATGAGCTAAAAAAGTTATTAGTAATTTTCTTACTTCAGGACTTTTGCATGTAAATTTTTTGTGACTGTCCAAGAGATAACTATTACTTCATATTTTCCCAAATACTTGACTCTGCTACCTTTTTCTCAAATAGTATCTATTAACATTTCATGGGATGCTTGTGTTCCATGGAATTAGATTTAGGAAATACTAACCAGAGTCATCTCCCCCTTAATCAGATCATATTAATTAAGAGCTTAGATATCCCAAACAGTTACATAAACCTGTAAACAGACGTAAAACCTGTAAGAGATTGTTCATCCTGTGTCTATAATAATAACCATTGCTATTCCTCTTTTTAACTTCCCTGTTTTACTTCATGGGGGGAAATAAATGTAGAGGCTTAAGCACAAGGCCAAAACAACAAAAACAACTATTTGTTCTGCCTTAGGGAAATATGGTGTCTTCAAAGGAACAGTTTCCCCCATTTTATCCAGAAAGACAGTTCTTTTGAACGTGTCCAAAGTAGCATTTAAATAGATATTTGTCTAAACAGAACTCACCACTTTAGCACAATATGAGAACATTTGCTCTTCCAGTCGTGTCTTTTGTTTCTTTATTTTAGTATCCCTTCTTTAGTACACTTAAATTAAGATTTGAACAGTGAATGATAAAACAGGAAAGTGTTCCCAAGTTACCAGTTTATGACCAATGAGTTTCTGACCTACTGTTCCAGAGCATTCAAGCTTGTGCTTCTTATTAAGTCAGGTAACCATAGCTATTTAATGTATTATTTAATGTTATAAAAATTTAATTCACATTCCTCTATCAGCTTTCATTACTTTAAGAATGCAGGTTAGTTGCAATTTTATTGCCTGTCTGTGGCATCATTGTGAGAAACGTCAGTTTCTGAGTAACTTTATTAATGAAATGATGAATCTCTTAGATATAAAATTCACAACTGATATGATATAGAGAATTTTTTAGTGCACTTTTTTTAAAAAAAAAAGCTTAGAAATGATTTGTGGAACCATCACTATTTACTTCTAGTTTTCAGTGTTCAGAGCCAATTGGCAAGTCTATGTTTCTTTAGGATTCTCACATTAAATGTGGTTTCAAAGTAGGCTGATTTAGGCAAGCAGCATATAGGTGAGATAACAAGATTGCTCTCGTTATCTTGTCACCTTTTCCTGAGAGGTGATATGTTTACTAATATTCCTGTCACCACACATTAATGAATCACATTCTGAATTCATCTTCTTTATGGATAGTTATCAAAAATAATTATGATATTATTAACATTAGTTGATCCTTGGACCTGCTGTGAAAGTCACACATACTTGTGAAAATTCAAACACATTTTCACCTACTTATGGGCATCATAACTTTTTATTTTTACAAAAGATTGCCCATCAGAAATTCAGAAACAACAGACGTAAAACCAATGAATCACAAGTGATGTGACATTAAATAAATCACACACCCAGAACTTCTGTTTTCTCATAACTAAGACAGAATTTTAATAATTGTTCTTAACTTGCAGGATAAGAGTGAGATGTTTAGATATGATTTTATAAGTTCAAAAGTATTATATAAATTAAGCAGTGATTATAGGTATCTTGCATGAAGTGACTGTCTTTGATTTACTGACCATTTACTCTCCTATGTAATATATAGAATCACTAGCTTCTTCCCCCTTTACACTGTCAGTCACTTATCAGGCACAGATCAAATATTTGATAAACATTTAGATGAAATGATGTTATTTTCAGAAATATTTTAAAAGGACAGGACAGTTTCTGTCATCTTTGAGTTTGTAGCCTATTAAGAGAAGAGACACACATATCAGTAACTAGGTTAAACTCAGAGTAAATGGATAAATGGAAAGAGAAAATATTTGCTTGAAATGGGCGATTATAGTTAGCTTTTATAAAAATTTTTTTTAAGGTTTATTTAAGCTAGGGTACAGGCCAGAGGCATGGGACAGCGAGAAGGTTCACCAGAGACAGAGGGGGGAGCAGAACAGGCAGGTCAGAAATACACTGCTGAGGGGAGCAGCAGGCAGGGCAGGAGAGGTCTGCTGCGCCATGTGGCAATCTCCCCAGCCAGGTGTCGAACTCCCATCACCGCTGCCGACAGCGCCACAGCGCAGTGCTTAACCGCTGCACCACCAGGGAAGCCCCGATTATAGTTAGCTTTATGGGAGAAATGAGAGAGAGCAGAGGGCTAGGAGAGCACTGCTACAGGCAGGGATGCAAAGTACCTGAGCCTTGAGTAACAGCTTGCATAAAACCAACATGCAGAAAAGAGAAAGCTGTCATCTCAGGACATCAGAAATTCTGCTTAAAGCTTAAAGCACTAGAAAGTAGTAGTAGGAAATAAAATGAAAGAAGACTCCATCTACAAACCAACTTACAAGGACCAAGGAGCTGTCCAGTGCTCAAACCTGTATTTATATGGATATGGATGTTTCATAGATTTGGATCTTTGTTCTATATCAGACCAAAAGGTCTCTAAAAGTAGTTGATAATATCTGAATTAAAAATAAGAAAGCACACAGACAGTTCTACCTTAGAGATCAAAAGGACACCTTTGACCTTCTCAGGCTCGAGTTTCAGCAAGCCTTTATTGAGCACTAATTCTGTACTAGGTCCAGAAGGCACCAAAAAGAACAAGACAAGTTTCTGCCCTGAAGGAGCCACTTACATAGTGGAAGAAAATGCACAGGTGGCAATAGAAGAATCACAGCGAGGCAGTGACATAACCCTCTCTTCTGTGTTGCTAGCCCATCTGGGAGGTTAGGGTAGGATTCACTAGGAGGTGATAGCTAGGGAGAGATCTTTGCCAGGTCTCAGAGCTAATATAGATTTTCTTGATATAAGAAGCTGCATAAGAAGAAACTTGAAAATGCCCTACACTTGCATTCAATCACAGTTTAAAATGACTTGGTGAATGAAGTAGGAATAAGACTAGAGAAGGCGGCAAGAACCGTATTACAAAGGGCTTGTGTGTCATGTGAAAGAAGTTTATCTCTTACAAGATGGGAGTATTTTAGATGGGTGCATAATAGGGATCAGACTTGCTGGATAGAAACAGCCTGAGGTATTCCTAATGTGAAGATGCATACAGAGGCAAGGCAGGTAGTTAGGGAGACTGGTGTTAATAGACCATGTTGCTCCAGACTGGACACCAAACTAAATAAGTCTTTCTAAAATGTGAAAACCTTCAAGTAGCCTTCAAGCTCAGAAACCAGTTATGATTTATCTATGCCGGTAGGGAAAAGACCACAATGAAACTGTATCTCATTCAGAGCTCCTCATTTCCTGCCTCTACTGATTTAATCTACTGTTTCCCAACCACAACCACAGACGTAGCTGAGGGTTTTCTTTTTCTGCTTTTTTCTGCTTTATACTTGTAACTGTTCCTGAAGTGAGTTCCACATTAGATGAATAATCTCAGAGACATAGATGGAAGAGTTAGTCCTTTTCATTGAGTGTTCACTAGACTTTGTCATATGGAGCTCTTTACTTTTTTAAATTTTATTTTTTTCAGTGAAAGTAATTTGTAAATTGTGTTTTATTCTGATCATTTCTAAGGAAATTTTATGGTTGTTGTCTTTTTCACAGTAAAATAATGGCCATACACCCCCGTATTTTTTTTTTTTTTTGATCCATGACAGGTTTTACCAAAGACCTCTAATTAAGGTTCAGGTTTTGTATAAATCTTGGTAAGTATTTTCAAATAAGATCCCACATCATTTGGGAGAGAGTGATTGTGTATCTTTGAAGCCATATATATGTATATATTTATGTATATACACGTGTGTATCTTTGCGTGTGTGTATATATGTATGCATAAGTGTATATGTAAAAAAATGTCTACTTGTTTTTAAATGTTGACATGCTAATTAGAGTGAAGTTTAATCTGATAAAACAGAAAGAGGAAATGCTGGTTTGATGCTATAATTTTTGTCTTTATAAAACTTACGTATCTACTGCAAATGTTCTATTCTGACTTAGCACAGTTGGTAAGGCCAAGGTCATCTTTATCCAGTTTTCAGAGGTATTTAATCTTCCACCATAGTACCTCTTTTGATGATAAACTGCATGTTTCCTGAGCAGTTCATTTACTTCTGAAGTCTCTGATGAATGCCATCGCATCCTAATGATGAAATGCAATTTTTCAGATTGTTTTTTGGCTCCTTCCATGTCCCCAGCCCCATATTTTTTCCCACTTTGATAACTTATTATTATAATGGATTGCTTCATTACTTAGGAATTTTTAATTTTCTTTAAAATTTCTTTTACATGAGTGGCATCTCCTCATTTCTGAAAATCAGCAAACATATCAACATGGTATTATTTTCAATCAAGACAACCATAAAACTTCCCTAATTCAAAAAATTTTTCAATTGGTCATGAACCTTTTATCCTACATTTTTCTTCCTAATATCAGGTGTATTTACCTAAAATAGCTAATTTAAGATCATAGGCTAGACTAAATAATCTAGTCTATTATTTCAAAAAATGAGCAAAATAGTAGGTTCTATTTCATTAGGAAAGAAGATTTGTATAAATTTAAAGTATTCTGAGCTTTCTTCAGTTAGCTTCTTGGTGAAACTAACAACACTATCCAGGAATTTACATACCCCAAAAAAGATTTTTTTCCCTTTTACCTACAGTGATTTCAAAGCCTTTGTCTCATAAGTGTCACATATTAAAGACCGGACATATTCTTTTAAAAGGGAACTTTCAAATGTGGGGGATTAAAATAGGTGTTGGGTATCCTGTGATTTGGATTAAAGTCTCTGGGGAAGGAAAACAAGCAACATGAATAGCAAGAAAAAGGAACAAGATATCAATTAGACAACAGAAGAAACCTTGTGAAATCAAGTAAAATGTGTCCATTTGGAGAATTAGACCAGAGTCTTTCTGAACTAGTTTGTAGATTAACACAAATCCATGTAAGATAATGCTTTGACTTTTTAAGTATTTTTCTCTAATAAAGAGTTGATTTGCCTACTTTGAATTAATTTGAAAGCCAGGTTACATAAGAAATGAGAGTTAAGGCCTCTTTTCTGAAGTCAGTGAAAGTGTAGTATTTGTGTGTACACAAACAGTAACAGGCACTAGCTGATGATAATGTAGGCATTGTAAGACTGGGCAAGAGTTGACGCTGCCCTCTGGGGTATCCTTTTCTCAAGATCCCCTTGAGTCTTGAATCTGAACGACAGTTTAATAGCAGTTTTGTTGTTAGAGTGGTTGGGTAGCAAATGTTTTATTCAATGTCCTGCTGAAGAATGCAGTGATACTGTTGTTATCCTGTCAGCCTCACTACACTGAACTTTTGTCCTAGTCAGCAGAGTACTTTGTAACCTTCCAAGTGTTGGCTGGTGGTTCTGAAAGCCTAAACTTGGTGGAATGACCCACTTCCATTAACTTGGCATATTTTGAGAAAAGCTTATCGTCTTCTGAGTTGTCTAACCCTGATTCATTTATTCTCTCTGCCTGGAATATTTTCTCCCTGCCTTTATATTTTTCAATCTTTACTGATACCTCAAAGTTTAGTTTAAGTATTACCTTCACCTTTTCTGTGAAACCTTTTCTTGCTGATCCCCTTGCTTCCTCCATCCAAGGTAGCCTACCATTTCCTTATCTTAATGTTTCATTTCTAAGATAAGTTTTTTAATTTTAGTTCATGTTTTGGGATTGTGACTCTGAGATACACTTTGCTCTTATATCATCTGGTTCAGGTGTTCATTAAGTGATGTAGCTGTCACTCCTGGCTGGCCGTGTGGACGGAGTCTGCATCTGCCTGCTCTCTGTCTATCCAGGGCTGAAATTCATTTGACCCAGGTTCCATCTTCTCTCCCTGCCTCTTATTTACTGGAGGATTTTGTCCTTGCAGAGCCGGTACTACACTGGCTTCCATCTTCAACCCTCCCCACATTCGTTAGCAAGTCATATTTTCTGCAGCATAATTCCCTGCTTGATCTCATTTTATCACCTCAACTACATTGAGGTGATGAGCAGATTACAAAGTAAAAAGCATACGTAGTACTAGTTTTTGGCTGAGAATGCTGTCATTGGAGTCCCTCTCTATTTTCTCTTACTGTGTTGTCGTTATACTACAACACAAATCCCCTCACACTGCCATTCTAAATAACTGCTTTGAATGATTAGCATTTTTTCTTAATTATTGTGTAAGTTATAGGAGGTGGCCCCACTCTGTTCTTTTTGTAAATAACATCCAGTTATTCCTGCATCAGTTGTTGAAAAGACTCTTGTTTCCCCAGGTGAATTATCTTAACACCCTTGTCAAAAAATCAATTGACCATAAATGTGAGAGTTTATTTCTGGTCCCTCAATTCTCTTCTAATGATCTGTATTGATCTTTTGCCATGCCGGTACCACCTTATCTTAATTATAGCTTTTTAGGAAGTTTGAAACCAGTTAAGTATGAGATATCCAACTTTATTCTTATTTCGAGATTTTTTTTTTTACTTACCTGCTGATTTTTCAGCAGTACAGCAATTTTTAGAGTACAGTCAAAGAAAGACAAATATCAGCAATAACTCTTTGTTTCACTACAAGATATGCTTAATAATGTACACTTTTCAGGTGTTAATCTGGGCAGGTGATGTCTGAACCCTTGTGGGCTTCAACTTTTTTCTTGCAGTTAGAGACTAAGTCCATTAAATACCTTTCCTAGATCCCTGATAGCTTCTAAAAATTTATAATCTGTAATTTCATATCCCTCCTTCTGTGTGTATGGAAGTAAAATATCAGAGAGGAGGAAATTTCATGGTGAGTTGGTATTATAGAAGCCACCATGTTGAACACTTAGCAGTAAGTTTCTGAATGAAAGGCTAAAATGATGGTGGGAGCTATGGTGAATAGATGGGTTTTGGTGACCTTAAATCTTCAACAAATCCTTTTTCACTAACAGTTGTTTACTTTTTGTGTCTGAAATTAGGCATAATCAAACATTTTAAATTAGATTAAGTTTAATTGCCCAAAGGCAATTTTAGAGACATTTATGTACTGTAAAAGAGTCTTTTAGTACAAATGAAGCATATTTTCTATGACAATGAGTGAGGTATTAAACCTGATTGGAATATATGGATATTTATATTTCTGACTTTTACCATGTTTCTCATAACAAGCATTCTTCCTTCTAGGTCTCTGTCACCTACTGAAATATACAGTAGTTTTTTCTGCTGTTGTAATTTTAGAAAGTAAAATATTTTTGTTCATTCAGGTAGACCCACTGACATTCTGGGTACTAATGACTTTTATGTTCTTAAAATAAAAGTAGAAAAATTACTATGACTTTATCTATACAGAGAGAGTAGGAAAAGCAAAGGTCCATTTTTCCATGACCAGATGGTTTTTTAAAATATCATGTATTTTCTTTATTACTTCTTTCTGATAAGATAACTGAAGGTTTCTAGGTTTCAACATCACTTAGTTGCTTAATTTTATTAAAGTATCTAGATTAGAGTTTATGGTCATATGATTAGTTGATTGGTTTCTTACACCATTATTCTGCATTTTCTATTTATAATATTGATGTGCTTTAAATGATTTTTATGATTTAGTTATTTAAAGCCTCATCATAGGCAATTATTTATATTACAAAAACATGTCAAAAGACAATTACAAGCATTTTTACATATGAAATCCGAAGTGTTCCATCCTTTGTTACCTTGGAAAAGTAGCACGAATTCTTCATTTCTACTTTGAATACTTAGTCACTAGCACAGAAGAGCTCAGATTATGTCTTTTAAATAGATGTCTTGACCACAATGTCCGAAATTATTTTTTTCTCACGAATATTTTTCTACCTTCCCTTCAGAAATGTATTCCTCTTCTTGGCTTTCTGATGTCTTCCCACCGTGGTGTTGCTTGTGGTTCTTCAAGTGCTTATTTCCTCTTTTCAGTTACCCTTTAACCCTACCCCAACAGTGAGAGCAGCCTCCCCATACAGTGCTTTGGGATCCACAGGCTCTGAGGGCCAGAGCAGCTAGGTAAAGGGTAGAGACTGCTAACCAAAGCTCCACCACCATCCTTTCTTGTTGAAGTTCTCACTCAGGTTGAAAATGAGGGAAGGAAGATGAAAGAAGGAAGAGCAGGCAGAGGGAAGGAAGTGAGGAGAAACTTGGACTCTATGTAGTTGTGGCCTCGATGGCCACAGATCCTGTTCTGATGTCCTTCCAGACTATTATAAGGGTGTATCAGTTTACTACTGACCGAGCCTTCTTGCTCCTGTAGGGTGCAGAATTGAATCCAGTTGTGCAAAAAGCTCATCCTTTCTACATACATCTGGCCACAGGCTTATCATGTCTCACTATACTTATTTGAAATCTCAACTGTGCCACTTTTATTCCTCCTTCTTTTAAAAAGATTTTGTTTTTGTTTCCCTCCCTGAAATAGAAGGGATTGTGTATCTTCCAAAGATGGAAAGATCTGCATGTGGCTATAGCTCATTGTTAAAACAAAATTTATACATTAATGTACATAAATGCCAGAGAGTGGGCATTGTGACTTTCCTTTATTTCCTTGAAATGTTAAGTTCTTTTTTCTTATTATTCACCAATTCCCCTCTTTTCGTTTTCATGTGTACTGATGATTTCTCTTTAGTGGTCCCCATAGCAACACTGGATAATGCTAATGAAACTGCAACATCTTAAGCTCTCCCACAGAGCATCTCTGTTGAAATAGCCATGAAACACGCTTGCATTTTTTATTTTCTTTCTTTAAAAGAAATTGATATTTTGGAATCTTCCTCATCAAGACTTCCTAAACTGTCTAACTAGAATTGAAGCCTCTAATTTAGAGAAGCTTTTTTGAAGGTGCTAAACCACAATTGGGATACCACCTCCTCCTTCACATTCACACCCAGTGTTTGTATATGACAATGGTTCTCAAAAGCTGGTTCCCTAGCAGTGTCAGCATCACCTGGAAACTTGTTTGAAGTGCAGATTCACATGCCACACCCCAGACCTACTGAATCAGCAACTTGGGATGAAACCCAATTTTCTGTGGCTGTTTTTTTGGCGTTTTTGTTTTTCAATTTAAAATGGATGCATTTATTTTACAGTTATATGAATTTTGACAAACGTCTACACCTGTGTAACCACAAGCACAACCAAGATATAAAACATTTTCTAGTACCCTAGAAGATTCCTTTGTGCTTCTTTCTAGTCATTCCGCACATACTACTCCCACTGATCTACCTTCCATTATTACAGACTAGAATTATTTTTCCTAGAATTTCATAAAAATAGAAACACAGTACATGTACATTTTTGGCTTATTTTGCTAACCTTAATGTGTTGGTGATTCATTCATGTTGTGTGGATCATTAGTCCTTTTTTTTTAATCATGAGGTGCTAGTCCATTGTATACATATACAATAATTGTTTGGTCATTCATGTTCCGGAATATTTGGGCTGTTAATATTTTGTACTTTGACAAGTCGTCCAGCTTATTTAGATGTGCACTAAAATTCAAGAAACACTGGTGTACAGGATGATAGTGTGATAAGCAACATCACATCTGGCTTTGTGTGACTTCTTGGATTCTGTTAACATGATAGGAAATTATTTTCCTGTTGATATTTTATCACCTAAATTTATTTATACTTGGAAATATTAACAGATTGCCAATTTGTGTTAAAATATGACAGTGGAGCGTGTCTGATTGATTTTAGTGACTGAAAAGAAATGTTTCCTAATCCTGATTTATCCAGTAGTAACAAGTATAAGAGAAGGCAAGTAATTGCCATTGAGTCTATAAAAACCAGTAATGACTCAGATTATAAAAGCATGTAAATTTTTTTCTGTGTATTATGTTTTGATGTGTGGATGCTGACTTGTATCCACATTTTTTTAAATGAATATTTTAAATAGTGCCTTTTCTGTTGTAGTAAGCAATTCATTCTTTATCTCCTGAAATGTATGAAAAGCATGCAGTAGCAGGGAACCTTTGGAGGCCATGATTTAGAGGACAAAAAAATAGGAAGCAGATATAATCAAGAATTGCAAAAAAAATTAAAAGACAAGTTTACCCTGTCTTGTGATGATCCAGGCAGAAACTTGAGCTGGAGAGAGGTAGTCTGAAATTTAAGTTATTTAAAATTGCAGGTCATCCCAAAAAGAGAATCATCTGAATACCAGGATATTGGAACAGAACTTAAGGACAGTAGACTTGTTTGGTGGTGGTCAGGTCCTACCTGAAAGCCAGGCTGTCAGGCATTATAAAAAAATCAACCAAAGTTCCAAATTGAGATAAGTGAAATTCATCTGGCCTGGAATCCAGAGTTCAGTTAGTCCAGAGAAACAACAGAGCAGAGTAGTAGACATGCAGATTCTGATTTCCCCCAGAAGCCTGGTAAGCACCTGACATTTACTCCTTCCTCTTGATCATCACTGTACTAATTCAGACCCTCTCTCTATGCCTCTGAACAGCTCTTGCTTTTTTATTGGGATCAGATCCCTAAATGCTAGTAATATTCATATTTCCCCAAATATGCTCTCTGCCTTTCTGCCATATTGCTCTAAAAGTGCTTTTGGCTACCCTGCCCTCCCTAACTCAGTTTGCTGCTCTCATATACTCGTACTGGCCTTTAAGTCTTAGTTCACATTATGGCCTTCGTAGATTTTGATTGGCAGGCTTAAGTGCTCTTTCTTATCCTTGATTTTCTCTACCCCTTGCACACATTATTCTTTATAACAAATGCCAGGTGTTGTAATTGCTTGTGTCTCTTACCTGTGCTTTGGGAACACAATCCATATCTTTATCTCTCTAATCCTTTCTCCTAACTTAGTACCTACCACACTGTAGATTTTCAATACATATTTTTCGAGTGAATGGATAAGACATGTTCTAGGCATGACAAATTAGGGATTTTCTGAAATAATTCTGATTTTAAATATTTTGTCTTGTTCTTAAGCTATCAGTTACTTAAGCTATTTCAGTGCCCCAAATTTATCTCCTAAATGTTTTATATGCAGAAATAATAAGAATCCTTTAAAGTTAACATATGTTAGGAATGGAAAGAAGACAACTATCTACCTTTGGGGAAGGCTCTGTTAGCCATTTAATAAAATCTCTAGGAAAGTTCGTTAGTGAAGTTTAAAAATAGAGGATGGTCCAGTATGTTTCTGTGCTTGTTTACGATTCTAAATCTTGGACTGACTTGTTTAGACCTTACAGAAATCTCTTCTGTTCTTTTCTCTCCTTGCATTTCCTAGCATCCAAAATTCAGAATACTAGGGGAATGTGGTTAGAATTGGAATTGTTTTTAATTCTACATTCTTTCCATGGAGTAATGAATTATAATACTCTTTAGTTTATTTGCCAACAACTCAGAAAATAATATGATGTTTTGTATGAGAAACGTACAGATTTCTGGAGATTATTTGATTGAGTAGTTAATGTTTAAAGGAATTATATATATCATTGACTACAGCATCATGTGTTGATGACTGTCATACATAATAAACACATTTTTACCTACTGATTTCACATCAAATTGCCTTTTTTTTTTTGACTTACATAGTTGTTCTTGTTCCCCATGCTTGATGTTCTTTCATTTATTAATCAAACAAATATAGACCAGCCTCTACTGTGTGTTGGGCAAGAGGCTGGCAGCTAGGACCAGAAGAATGTATGGACATACTTCCTACCTTCATCAAACTCAAAAACTAAAAAGAGAAATGGAATTTTAGCACCATTTCATCTTTTCTCCATACCATAACTTGTGACTTCAGATCTGTATTATAAGAACTGGTATAAAATGAATGTATATGTCAATAGTAGAACCAAGGCTGCATGCATACTCAGAGCCTACAAAGGATCTGACAGATAATAGAAGTGATGGAAGTAGGATGAAAAATGCAATTAGATGATCTCTAATAACATCAGGTATTAGACTTCATCATATAATTACCACTTGAATTAATGCTTTCACAAGCTTAATTTGGAGGGAGTGATGAGGACATAGCAAATGGAAGTATACCAACCCTTTGTGCAGAAGTAGTCATCCAGATCCTAATTGTTGATACTAGAGAATGGGCTCCCAGTGTTTTAAGAATATGGATTTTTTTTAAATGTTTACTCTTTCAATTTTAATAATGTTATCTACTTGAAATTAAAAGACCGTACATGTTTTTCATGAGGGTGACAATTATTAGACTCTGAAAGATTCAGCTCCCCATGAGGTTAAGTGTGTAAGTTTTAGCATCTGTTTTAAATACAGGGAAGCTTTCTGTGCTTCTTCCTCATTAGGATTACTAGATTAAGTAAATGAAAATAAAGTTTGAGGCCCAGTTATATTTGCATTTCAGATACACAACTAATTTTTTTTGGTTTTGGATTATATTTTTTGGGTTTTGATTTTTGGGTTTTTTTGTTTTTGTTTTTGTTTTCTGCACAGGACATACTTACACAATACCTATAGTGTTAGGGACATAAATAATCTCTTGTTTTACCTGAAATTCAAATTTAACTGGGCATCCAATATTTTATCTGGCAACCCTGTACTTAGTGTTCTGCTGCTATATTGAAGATGTTTTTCAAATAAGTAGCCTATGAGTAAATGAAGTATTTAATCATTTTTCCATTTACTAATATGAATAATTAGTTTGAAATAATTAAAATTTAATTTTTAGTAAGTGATGACTGTATGCCAAGGTAGATAAATCTTTAAATTGAAAACGTAAAAAAAAAATCTGGCAATGGGGAAACCTTATTTACTTATAAACTAATGTTCTAAACTTCCAAAAATGTTAATATATTTTATTTTGGCACAAAAAGTTTTCTTTCTGTGGTTCAGATGAACATTTCTAGCTACATATGTGTTCTCATGCTACAACTAGCCTTTGTAACATTAGATATATGTGTGTGTATATGTATCTCTATAAATGTCCTCATTTCCCTTTCAGCACATTGATTAGTCAAAATCAAAGTTCTTTAGTACTTTGTTTCAAATAGTGTTCTCCCTGATGTCCCTCTCATTGTGCAATTGTTTTTGTACTCTCTGAAATTCTCTTATTTTTCTTTCCTGATATTTACCATCTGTATTAATGAGATAATAAACCAGGCTTGTTGCTAATGAATTGATTCATTCAACTGCTAGATCTAATTAGAAAGACATTTAACATGCCAACAGATGTTCTGATTTTGTTTCATTAGCCCCAATAAAATAAAATAAAGTACAATGAGTTTCTATATTTCTGCATAAATTAAGATAAATCAAGATGGCACTCTATCTTGTATTATTAAGGGCTAACTGATAGAGTTTTGTTCCAGTTTCCGTCTTAAAATACTCACCTGCCATAAGAGTACAGTTCCAGGAATGAATCTCAAATCTCTAGAAAGGAAACTAAGCTACATATGCATCCCAAAGAGTTTGGTGTGGTTTTTTTTAGTCCATTGATAGGCGGTGCATTTTCTAATTTAATTAGCCATGTAAAAAAAATTACTTAAGAATTGTAATTCCTGGACCTCCCTGGTGGCACAAGTGGTTGAGTCTCAGCACTATGAAGCTATCAGCAGCCACTGCAGCACAAGTTCCATCTCCAATCAGGGAGCTTCCCACATGGCGCAGCAGACCTCTCCTGCCTCACCTGCTGCTCCCCTCAGCAGTGTGTTTCCGTCGATCTGCCTGTTCTGCTCCTCACTCTGTCTCTGGTGAATCCTCTCACCACCCCCCCACCCCCCACACACACATTTGGCCTGCACCCCAGCTCTTGTATGCATAAATAAATCTTAAAAAAAAAAAAGATTTATAATTCCAGAGACTGTCAATTGAGTTTGTTTTTTCAGTTGTTTGCTTTTCATGGTTTCACTTGCGGAGTTAGTTCAAAGGGCATTTTAATTTAAAAAAGAGAGAGAAAGGCTAAATTTTAGGAGTTAGGTTAATACTCAAGGTTTTTAATTAGAGAAATTGGGAGGGAAAGTTTTATGTGTGTGTACATATTTAAAGTAATAGTTCAGACAAACTAAGCAGTCCTCATGTGTACTTTCAATCTCTAGCTTTTGCTTCCTATAAATGGAATAAAAAGTGTCCCAGATACAACTCAATAGATGATCTGAATTAAACAATACACAGATAATTAAACAAACTACATATACATGGGGGGGGGGCGTGGAGATGGTCCCAAAAAATGACCAAAGGGGTAACTTCATCTATCCTGAGTCAACTTCTACCTCTATGGGCATATAGTCTGGAGTGGCTAAAGATAAAAAGGAGGAAGAAGACAAAAGTAATTTCTTTCCCACTCCAGTTTAGCTTGTTTTGTTTCTTTTATTTAAAAATGTTACATTTTTTAAAAATATGAATTACACTATAAATTTCTCAAAACGTTTTTAATGACTTGCCTCATTTCTGTGATTCTTTTAATCATTCTTTTATTGGAAATTTTGTCTTTTATTCTGTCATTAAATTAATAGTGGTAGGTAATCTTGAGTGAACACCTTGGTCTTGTTTTTATAGGGCAGTTTTTATAGGGAAAGGGTCAGTTTAGTTACCAGTTATACTTTAATTTCAAAGTATAAGGAATGTATCACTTCTCTGAAACTAGGTAAGAAGAGGGTATCAGTAGGGGAAGTGAGGCAGAAAGCAGAGGTGATGGAAACAGCAAGCTGTGCCTACGCTAGGGTCTGTGTCATCTTTCCCATCTTCAGCAAGGAATAGTTATAGCATGGAGCACATTCTTTTCCTCTGAGGTTCACTTTTTACAAATTTGAGATATTTTCTTTTAGGCTTAACAGTTTTTTCAGGAAATGGTAGTATTATCGATGTCATTCATATCCATTCACAAAAATGTGCATGAAAAGCAGATTTATCTATAGTATGTGGTGATAGGCCTCTGTAACCCCTACTAACAGTCTAAGTAGAACTGCCTCAGTGGTTCTACTTCTGGGTTTGCTCAGAAACCTTAGGAAGATTCCAGTCACCATAAAAGCTTCAGGTACTAGGTAGCTTTATAAATTTTAAAGGTATTTTTCTTGGACACTGAATTAAAGTCTTTGAATTCTGTTCTGGGCTTCCCCTGTGCATATGTAGGCTGTCTGTGTCATTAACTTCCACCAGGTGCTTGAGTGATTAGAATGAAGTTTCAGCTCTGATGTTTTCCTTCAAAACTTGTAGTCTAGTTTTGAGTCTGACTGTATCTCATTTCACCATTTTTAAAGTGTGTCTTCTCAAACAACCAACTATTTGGATTTTTTATTGCTATAAAAATGAAAGATGCAAAAGAAATTTGCTAAATCCCATAAATAACAAATGGATGGGAATTCATATACCTCACTATGTCTACTTTCTGGTTGTGTTTTGATTTTTCAGAAAAGAAAAATGATTACTTCATTTAAGCTCATATTGATAACCATTCTTATTTCTTCTCAAAGAACAGAGTAACTCTGTATTGAAGATGGAGATAAAATCACATTTTTTGGTGTTAACCTCTTCGCAAATTTATTTTTCATGCTGCTTTTGTGAATATTACCATATGTAACATTTTGCCCCAAATCTTTATATTCTTCATGGTCCCTGTAGAATTGTCGGTTTTTATGAGTTTCTTCATAATCTTTTCTCCATTAAGAGACACCAGTGCTCATTTGTTTAATCCACTTGAATATCACAGCCTCTAGTCAAAGCTTTTGTGTCTGCTTGCTTTTTCTTGAATATTCAATAATAGAACATTTAAAGCAAGGTGACCTGAACTATTCTTTATTCCAAATTAAGTTATTGATGGTTATTTGGTTTTTAAATAACTTCCTTTGACTTACACCAAGACATTAAATATTTTAGAATTCTGTTTCATTTTTTACGCACTGTGCTAAAAATTTAGAATATTATCCTCTATTTAACATTTATTCTGTTCAGTGTTTTGTAGCATATGAGTACCAAGGGTGTGCTCATTTTCTGTAGAATTTGGTGTTCCCTAACTCATTACTTTATATGTCTCTACAATGAGTTCTGTACACTGCTCTCAGCCTGCCTGTATTTAATAGCTCTCCTCCTTCCTACAATCTGCACTTCTAGTTTTGCAGTCTCAATAGATTTCATTTCCCTTCATGTTCCGTCTTCCAAATTACTGAGACATTTTAAAAAGCAATAAAATAAAAAAGGATTTTTATTGGGCCGTGTGTATATACTGCTTGCCCAAATTTATGAATCTTAAAAATGGCCAACTTGCTGACCAAGAATTTTCAGCTTTTTATTAAAGCTCAGAGAAAGCCAAAGGGAGTACATTAAGAGGGAGTATTGTCATTATAAAAAGAATTTTAAGTTTTCATGGCAAGTGATAGTTTTGGTTTCATTTTTTTTAGAGATTATTTGCCTGTTTTCCTTAATGTTTTTTATTTGTGAAAAAATAACTTTGTTATTTTTATTTTTAATAAAATAAATTAAAAATGTTTATTTTCTGTATTAAAACATTAAAAATTAATAAGCTAATTATATCAGTGGAGGTAATTTAATGACAGGAAAATTTTTTTCTTGGATTACCATGGGGTTATCTCACATAATGTTTTATAGACAATATAGAGGATTATGTATATTTTTAAAGATTTGTTGTTTTACTAATACAAAAATATGCTGTTGTCCATATTTAGAAAGCTTAGCATTTAAGAGATTACAATGTTTTTAAAATGTTTCAATTAAAAGTATCAATACTTTTGGTTATAAAATTTGATGAATAATGCTGCTTAACTTTGTAAGAATTTAGCCATTCCAATATCCATTTTAAAAAATCACATTAAAACACAAAGGAACAATTGTGAGTTGCTATATACTGTATTTAAAAAATAACATTCCTATGGTCAAGAAAGGGAAAGGGAACCGAGGTTGTCATCATAATTGAAATGTTAAGATATTTGCTTAGGGAGAATATAATTCAGAATGTGGACTCTGGAGTCACATTGCTTGGGATTCCAGTCCTCTGGATTTCTTACTAGCTATGTAACATTGTGTAACACTTTCCTCAAGGAAGAGGTAACTACTCAAAATCTGAAACAAAAGGATTTGCTGTGCTGGGACAGTGGAGACCTGTACTTGTAAGGAATAGTCTTTCTGAACAAAGCAAACTGCTAATTTTGTTTCAGAAATCATAGTGGTCAGGGACTGGTAGACTTTCAGACACAGAAGTACGGAGAACAGTAGACATTTTGCTGTGGCAGCATAGTCACTAAGTGAAGCTGTTGCCAGTTAAGTGACTTTCAGACATGTAATGATCAAGTTGAGTCGTCATTGACTCAATGGCATGAATTAAAGCTGCCTTCCTTGTAGCATGATATTAAATCAGAGATTGTTTGTAAACTTTTGCTAGGAAACCAATCAACATCTTTGTCAATCTGGCCTTGAAGAATATAAAGCCTCTAAACTATGAAAGCCCCAGTTTTTGAGCATTAGCTTGTCACATCAGGGCAGTATAGCACCTCAGACTTGCCACACTTCTCTGTGTTATATAGTGCATGCCATTATTTTCACTTATGTGTGCTTAATACACAGCTCTACGATGTCAGCATTTTATGTAGTGTTCCTCTCACTTTTTTTAAAAAAGATTTATTTATACATACAAGCTGGGATACAGGCCAGAGGCGTGGAGCAGAGGGTTCACCAGAGACAGAGTGGGGAGCAGAACAGGCAGATCGACAGAAACACACTGCTGAGGGGAGCAGTGAGTGAGGCAAGAGAGGTCTGCCGCACCATGTGGGAATCTCCCAGCCGGGTGTAGAACTCACATCACCGCTACAGACAGCTCCACAGCGCAATGCTTAACCACTGTGCTACCAGGGAGGCCCTCATCTCACTTTTAAACACAAATCATTTGCTTTCTAGACCATTTCTGGGCTTGTATTTGGGTTTGATTTTGTTTTAAAGCTTCTTTGAGCACCACAGATCTCTTTGAGAACCTGGAAAAAACCTGAAATCTTCTCCTGAGAGGTGTGTATAGGCATATCTATTTTTGTGTACAGTTTCTTGGGTGCTCAGATTCCATGAAGAAACCTGATCTCAGAATTAGCTCTGTTTAAAAAGACAATTCTCTATAAAAATCTTCACCTCTAGAAACAAAGTTTTCATTGGGGTTATGCTAATAAAAATAACCATGCAGAAAATATAAAACGTATCTTGAAAGTCGAGGGTAAAGGTTGAATGGATTAGACAGGAAGGTACCAGGTCCTCAATGCCGCAGTGGTCCATTCTAGACAGCTGCATAGACTGGAATGGCAGGTTTTAAACCTAAATGTGCAACAGTCCCACTTGGGGGTCCTATTCCAGACCTTACCCCTAGAATTTGATTAATCTGGCTTGGAGATTTTGGTCCTAATCACTTTTAGAGGAAGACTCAATTTCTTTCTAAAATCCAGATAGTATTAGGACAAAGCATATTCTCCCTGGTTTCATACATGTTAGATTTTAAAGAACTCATCCTTGAAGTTTTCTAATAATATTTTAATGGACCAAAAAGTATATCTTTTAATAAATAGGAATCATCTCTTTAATGTTCATAAGCTTTCTGTTCTTTATACTTTTTTGAGTAAGAGTTTGTTCATCCAATGGCTTTCATCTGGAGAATGGCTTATGAAGTTTCTCAGATTATCAGGGCAATATCCTGCTCCTCCACTGTAATAGTTTAGAATACGGCAGAAATTCCAGCTGGCAGTAAGATTCAAAACACAGCATCTTTCTACTCTGCAAGATTCTTCTGGCCACCACTGTATCCTTAAGTCTTAAGTATATTGACTATGTCTTAAGTGTAATCTTAAATGTATTAACTGTGTTAAATAGAACCAGTGTCCCATCACCTTATTTTATACAACTTAAATAAGTCATTTTGCATTTCTGCATTTAGCTACTATACATGATTAATAAACACCGTTCATTGGAAACCTAGTGTCTTTGGATGGTGATGTCATCTTTTCAGTTTTAGTCTATCAGACATGTCCCTCCTATGCCTTAACTTTAAGATCTACTGAAAATAATGATATCCTATGAGAAAGTCTTCTTAAATACTTTAATGTTGTGTAGAATCAGAGCTAAGGATAAACGACCTTGGGGAATAAAGAGAAAGAAGAAGGGCAATAAACAACACTATTAATAATTGCTAACATTTGATTAGCTTTGCTTCTGCTACTAAAATCCCCCTTTCCTGTTTTTCCATTCTTTTTTGTTAGGGAAAATCTGCTGACTGAAAGAGGACTACGAGGTTTGAGGCACTAGACATAAAAGGCTTAGAGGGAAATAGGGTTTTCTTTACTGTTGACATCTCAGTCCACAAAGAGCATCTGAGCCCACTAGACTTTCAACATGGCAGTGGTGGCACCATGCCCCAGCAGAGACCTTCCCTCAGTGCTCCCTCGAATGATTGAAATTCTCAAGCATAGAGAACTCAACCTCTCCTTCCATAAGGAAAGCTAGTAAGCATTTTTGTTTACTCAGACCCCTCCAATGAGTCTGAATGGCTTGAGTCCCTTTTCAGGAAAGTCAGAGGCACCTCATGACAATTTGACATGACAGTAAATTTATCTTTATGTTCCTTAAGTATTTGTAAAGCATTGCATTTTTGCATTTCTCTATTCTTTTTGTGAAGAACTTTATTCCACATAGGATCGTATGGTGAACTCTAGAACTTTGGAATGATTGTATAATGCAAGAAGAATAGTTTATAAATCATTACTTCTGTATTTACATTTTTTGCATGCCCCAAAATAAAATTCAAAGTGAAAAGATTTTCTGGAATCATATTAACTACATTTAGATCAAAGTAGAACATACCAAAACTGTGGATGGGTTATTGTTGTTTCATCAATACATATAATGTTTCTTTAGCTTACTTATTTTGATTTACTCTCAATCTTTTTAAGATAATTACTTAATATTTATAAGTTTTGTATAAATATCTGAGGAGGTTCCTCACTTTTAAGATTCTCTACATCTCTTTGTTATCTCTACATCTCTTTATTTTTAGTGCTTTATTTTTTTAAGAGTAAGTTTAGGTTGACAACAAAATTGAGAGGGAGGTGTAGAGGTTTCCCATATATCCTCTACCCCTGCTCAAATAGCCTCTCATATTATCAGCATCACTCACCAAAATGGTACATTTTTTAGCAAGGATGATCCTACAGTGACACATCATAATCACTGTAAATCCGTAGGGTTTACTTGATATGGTTACATTCTAATGAAGTTCAGTTTATATATTACTTCTTTCTTGGATAATGTCTGTACTGTTATATCTATAAACATCGTCAGGGTTTTCTACTGTGTTATCTTATAAGAGTTTTGTAATTTTGTGTCGTACATTTTAGCTCTACAATCTATTTTGAGTTAATATTTTGTGAAGGATAGAAGTCTGTATCTAATTTTATTTTATTTTTACTAATAAATCTCCAGTTGTTCCAACACCATTTGCTGGAAGGATTATGTTTGTCAGTGAGGTGTTTTTTAAACAGAAGAAGAAATGCCTTTGCTGATTTTTCATCTCCATTCTCAGCTTCCTTTAATAGTCTAGTATATAGTATATGTGTACGTGTAGTCCCTTCTTCCTAAAAGGAAGGACTTACTTTGAATTTTCAAGTTCTCTATATATTGCTTAGGCTTTCTTTAAATAATGAGAAAGTGTTCCCTTATTGCCTCAATTCTTTATTTTACAGAGAAAAAAATGCATATTAACCAATACAACTTCTATGTTATGCTGACATTACTCTTAATGTATATCAACAGACTTATTAAAAACATATCAATAAAGACTAATTTTATCACATTTCATAAAGTCCTTTCTCTTTAATTAGCTTACTATCTACAAAATATATAATTTTATCTATCATAAAATATTCCTTCTAAAACCTTTCAGAGGAGATTGTCGTTCCCAAATCCAGAAACCACTTTTTTCTCTTGGTCCATTAAATTTATCTTTTTACTTATCCTAAATTACAAAGGCATGCAATTGATTATATCAAGGTTTCTTTAAAATAGTAGTTGGTGGCATCATGTAAAATATGTTGCAGTCACCAGAGAGTAATTACACTGGAATCTGTGTGTGAGACACAACAGCTTGTTTCATAAACTCTTGTAGATTCAGATGTACTGTCAGGTGTGAAAAATCACTGCTTGAAAATAAAAACAAATGTAATCATTATGATGTCACTTTTAGTAAAGTTGCATCAAACATTCCAATGAAGCTAGTGCTAGCCAGAATAACTGCTGGCCAAATCCAGTGCTTGCTGTGTAAGTAATTTGCAACATGTATCATTCATGTTAACTGACTTCCACCTACTTTAGAGATACAAGATTTATATCACTTTTGGGGTTTATTTTTGTAATTTGACGTAACACATAAAAAATTTGGTACTGTATCTGAAAGGCTAAGACTAAAATCAGTTGTGCACTTACTTGTTCAGCATGATTTCACTCCCTCACCCTTAATATTTGAAGTCTAGTGATTTTTGTGACAAGTCACATAATATGTAGGTTATATCATGGAGATGGGATTTATGATACTTAATTTCACTGAAGATATAAGAGAGTCTGTAGATAAGTTAGAAAATGACATGTAACTAAATATTCTGAGAACATGACTGAATCTCAAGTGTTTTGCAGGTCTACTCATCATAACTCTGTCTTTATAAAAGCAGCCCAAATTCTTGCAGCTCCAAGTACCTTAAGGAAAAAGATTTATTAAATGCCTCAAAGTCAGGCCAAACTATTTACCTGCACAGTCTGGCTTGTGAATCTAACTGAGGAAATGAATCTGCTGCTCTAAACTAAAATAATGTGTTTAGGACTCAGATCTGCCCAGTAGAAACACCCTCTAATGGTGTGGCATAACTTATTCTGCACTCCCAATGCCACATGTTCCTTGTTTACTGGAATATTTTTATGTGAAAAAAAAAATTAAGCAAATATAAAAATCTCTAAGTATGACATCCTTTCATTGCCTTAATAATACCTTACAATTCAGTGTAATTTTTATATAATCATTTATTAATTACCCGGTGACTAGTGCATTCCAATGCCCCCAGCAGTAAAGATCTAGCTGTAATTTATAGTTGGACTTCTCTCAATCTTGGGCAGAGAAAATTTCCCTAAAAGCCACAGGAATTCCCTAAAATAGAACTTCCCTAAAAACTGAGTTAAAGGTGTACCAAAGTACCTTTGGCCCAGTAGTCATTCCTTTACTTCTCCATTCAGTTTATTAAATTGAATTTATCAAGCACCAACTATGTTTCAGGCAATATGTAGGATACACTAGAGATAAGAAAATAAGGAAGACTTAGACTTTGATCTGAAGTTGCTCACAGTAGCAGAGATATGTATGTAAATAAATATATACAACAGGAATTTGCTCTGCTGCGCATGGCGTGGGTCAAACCCACAAGAGCTCCCAACAAGGGTTGGGAGATAGAGAATAACGCAGATGCATCTCCTGAAATACCAGTCATGACTGCTAAGCAGATCAACTAAGCTCGTTTAAAAGATTGTCCTTTCCTTTCACAAAACAAAAAACTTACTTCTCCACATGTGTTCCTAGATTAGCAACTGTTACCCCCATTTGTACAGTCTCCCCAGCTAGAAACCAGGGAGGCTTCCTAGTCTCTCTTCTTTCACGCACCGTGGCCAACCAGTAACTGGGAACTGCCATGGCCTCCTCTCTGCCCCTTCTCAGCACTGCCGAAGTTGCTGCTTCACACAAGCCCTCCTATTTCAATATCTGCAATAAACTGTTCAGTCTCCCCAACTTGAGACTTGCCTCATTCCAACATATCAGATTGAAAATTGGAGTGGCCCTGTTTCCAGTAGAAAAAGGTCTAAACTCCTTAGTGTTATGTTTACGTTGAGGCTGCTAATGTGTAAGCCACCCTGCCTGCATTCAAATCCTCTTCTAGCACTTACTGACGAGGGTAGTTACTTAACCTCTCAGTCCGGTGTTAACCATAAAATTGAGAAAGAAAGGTAATCTGTGTCCTAGGGTTATTGTAAGTGTTGGGTTAATACTGTACATAAAATGGTCAATAATGTGTGGCACAGAGTAAACACAGTGGTGGCCGTCACGGTGGGACAGTGGGCAGTGGTGTCCCAGGTAACTACGGACAAGCAGGGCTCGTGGTGCCTCCCAGGGACTATCGCTGTATAAATGGTAAATGCTGTTACAGTTTAACATGATGCTAGATGGTCACGAAGTCTGAAAAAAAAAAAACTGTAAAATCTTGTTTTCAAATGTCTCATTGAAACTTTTCTTGTGGAGGATAGCTAGTAACTCAAGTTCTAAAATACAACTTAGTACCTCCCAAACCACAAGTTAACTCCTCATGCATGAAAATTGCAAAATACTCATGATTTTGTTCCTGTGTACCTTTACAGTAACCACAAGCAACTTGGTTATAGTATATGTAAACATTTAGGAATTCTCTTTGGAATAACTTGGAGAAAACAAAAAAGGAGAAACAAGACATTAAACATACAAAAGGGAAAAGAAAGGAGGGAACTATAGAAAAGTAGTAGAGAGCTTGCAGTAAAGCTTAGGAAAGAGGAAAGACGCTGATGAAGATAACAATGACTTTTGGAGGATGTGGGCTACTGAGATTTGTTTAAGAGTTGCTGGTGGAAGTAGTATGAGGGAGACTGCAGAGCACGTCAAAATGACCAGTAAATACATAGAAATCCAAACCAGTGTTGAATATATTAAAAAAGAAACAGCTGGGGAAATGCCGTTTTAGCTTGGAGGGCAGAATAATGTAGTGTTTCAATTTAGGCTCCCCTTACTATGTTTAGACCACTGCTAACACTGTGACTTTAAAAAGAAAATTAATTAACTTTTCTTTATTCTCTCATCTGGAAGATGGGGATATAACAGTACTAACCCCATAGAGTAGATAGGATTAACTGAGAAAGTATACTAAAGTACTTGCTGATAATTTGCAAACAGCAAACAAGCACAGTAGTAGAGTGAGTTCTTGCTGTTGGTAGAAATTAAAACATTGTGCTTGTTTTCTACAATATATTACAAATATCTCAATCAAATTTGGGGAGAAGGGTGTAATACAGTGACTTGTTTTTTCCTACATGACAGTTAATGTTTGCTAATGTCTGCTTTATTTAGAATGTGTAGCTTTATTCTCTTATTCTTTTTTTTTAAGATTTATTTATTTATGCATACAAGCTGGAGAGTAGGCCAGAAGTGTGGAGGGGTGAGAGAATTCGCCAGAGACAGAGTAGAGGGCAGAACAGGCAGATCTACTGAAATACACTGCTGAGGGGAACAGCAGGCAAGACAGGAGAGGTCTGCTGTGCCATGTGGGAAGCTCCCTGGCCAGGGGTTGAATTTGTGCTGCAGTGTCTCTGGATAGCTTCCTAGTGCTGAGATTTAACCCCTTGCGCCACCAGGGAGGTCCTTTGTTCTCCTATTCTAGTGAAAGTAAAATATTCTACAGATTCCTTAGTGTATTGTTTGTCTCTCTTTCCCCACTCTATTTTTCACATGTGGGTTTAAGTTCCTGCAGAATTGGTCTACAACTGAAGAATATAATCTCCAACTGAAGAACGATAGAATTTCACAACAACTTACCGTATTTAATAAATACAGTAATTGTTATAATGCTTCTAAAATGCTTGTATGTTAAAAAAGAAAAAAAAAGCTTGTATGTTTTAATTATTCTCCCTATTGTCATGTATACCCTATTTCTAGTATTAAATAAGTTCACCTATTATGGAATAAAATCATTTTATGAAACTAAAACAGCTTGATTTTCATACTTTTGATATGACCGAATATTTTATTAGTGCCATATTAGAGAACATCTCCTATGGGACCCTGTGCTCGCACAAACTCTGTCATTTCCATCTCTTTCTCTTTTTAACTTATTTATAACTTCAAAATAAATAGTGAACATTTTAGCCTTGATGGTAAGGATCGTGTCATGCAATGTTGAACAGGAAAGATCAGCACTCAGTACTCAGATGATTTTTGTGAAGTGAATGAATGCTACCCCCCGTATCATTTATCCAGTGCACAAGTACTGATCAAATGAATTAATCAGTTAAGAAGGCCATTAAAAATAAGATAAAGGGCCTCCCTGGTGGCGCAGTGGTTAAGCGCTGCGCTGTAGAGCTGTCGGTAGAACTGTCGGCAGCAGTGACACAAGTTGGACGCCAGGCAGGGGAGATTCCCACATGGCGTGGTAGACCTCTCCTGCCTCGGCCACTGCTCCCCTCAGCAGTGTATTTACCACGATCTGCCTGTTCTACTCCCCACTCTGTCTCTGGTGAACCCTCTCCCCACCCCACGCCTCTGGCCTGTACCCCAGCTTGTATGCATAAATAAATAAATCTTTAAAAAAAATAAGATAATGTAGGTAAAAATAGGATTAAAAATGTAACCCCAAAATTATAATTTAAAAAGATAGAAAGTTTAACTGTAGAATTTATAGTAACCTAATTCCAAGACTGTCTGTTGTTCGCTGTCTTTCTCTTTAAAAAAGGCTCTGTGCCCTTCTTCAGATGCCAAATGCCTACCCTAGTTGCCTGGATGCTAACTACTCAGTAGCCTGCATGAGTGACAGGCCCAGCTTTCCACTCTGGAAGACTGAAGAGGGCTCCTGACACAAGTGACTGCTGTTTGAGGCTGAAGAGCTCTAGACCTTAACTCTACTCTTAAGAATATGATAGGTGATGTTGGAACAGTAGTAGTATAGGCAGGAAACTTGTTTACCATGAATGCCTGGTAATTGAGCATTCATCTCTTTGTTCAGGGCAACTTGACTTAGGATACATAATTACGTAGTAAGCAGATAGTGGACATAAATCAACACTGAGAATTGCCACCTGGACCAACAGGACATGCTGTGTCAACATAATGTGAGATCTGGTTTCTTTCTCTGCACATGACAAATAATCAGAAAGACGCGACTTTGTAGGTGCTGTAAGAAACAGCTTAAGACTGTCCTGGCATCATCGGTAGCCTCAATATATACTGCCTATTGCTCATAGTGTGATGATTCTAAGCCATGGGGCTTGCTTGGACCTTAGAACCTTAACCCAATGTGTTGCAGCCTTCCCCCTCCAAGTACCCCTAGAATTACTGCCATTGGCGGGTGTCCAAGAAGATTTGAACAGCTGCCTTGATAAATAGGTTTCCCCCATTCAGGCTTGCAAATGGGGAGTTTGAACTGCTTTGCAATACTCCCTGCCTCTGGGTTATAGAAGCTGTTTGAAATGATAATCAAGTATCCTGCTCACTGGTACTGTGTATTTTCCTTTTTGGAGATATGTAAATATCTTTAGGGTCCTTAATGCAGGGAATAAGAAATCATCCTTCTAAAGAGAGTTGGTTTCAGCTTTTCTTTTTTTTTTTTTTTCTTTTTGTCTCTCAGACAGTAAGGATTGTATCCTGGAGCCACTTTCCCTGCCAGAAAGTCCAGGTGGCACCACCACTTTAGAAGGTTCTCCATCTGTGCCTTGTATTTTTTGTGAAGAACATTTTCCTATGACTGAACAGGACACACTTCTGAAGCACATGATTATTGAACATAAGATTGTCATAGCTGATGTCAAGTTGGTTGCTGATTTCCAAAGGTAAATTTTTGTTTGGTCCTTAAAAGAATTGAATGTATTTATTCCCTAGAGGAATGGCGTAAGTTATATATAAAGTTTTTTCCATACAAATTTAAAAATTCTGTTCTCTTTCCGACTTCTTCCCGGTCTTTTTTTTTTTTTTTTTTTAATCTTTGCACTATTTGCCTTCCTGATTGTATAAATTATATTTGAGAATGTCACATAAAGTTGTGTTACCTACAAATTCTGAAATTGACCAACTTTCCAAAGAGCAGATAATATTCCCTTTACCACAGTCCTTGAGATTGTTGGCATGCTGATCTCTCTCAAGCTGATGTTCTTTTCATGTTTCAGACCTTACAACCTAGCGAGTCCTTCCACAGAATCCAAACAGACTTGGTAAAAGAGCAACCAAAGGGCAGCTTTGGGGAACAGGGATCCTCTTGCTATCTTTAAGCCAAAGGGTATTGTTCAAACTACTCTCAGTTTATATGCTAAGTGGTGGAGAGGGCGGGAATGATCATGCTATAAGCCAAGGAAGAATAAGAGTGGGCAGTTGCTAAGGTCAATGACTGAGGTACAGAGAGAAAGAGGATGAGGAAGATGAAGAGCAGATAGAAGTGAGTGGTTGAGGAACTGCCAACACTGGAAATAATGGAAACCTGACCTATAAAGCCAAGATCCAAAGCGATATAGACTAGAACTTACAGGTACCTGTCTTAGAATGAGCCATATCAACAGATATAGTATAGGCAGTTATTTTTTCCCCCAATTCATAATACCTAGAAGTGATTGTCTAAGAGAAATGCCTTCTCTTAAATAGTTATAGTGGAGTAGTTGTGTTCATGACATCATTAAAACAGGGTATATGTAGAACCTGCTAGGGGTCTGGGACATATTTTATACCCAATTAATGGTAGCCAAAAATTTCATTTTATTTTGATTACCAAAGATGTGTATGAAGTTTTAGTTTTCCACAGCTATAGCTTGAGTTTTTCACAGGCGTTTATGCTGGTCTGAAAACTTAATTATCATTTGTGAACTTTAACTTTTGAGAACATTTCAGTCAGCATTCCAAACTGCTAGATAACTGTTTTTGAACTGGAATGGCCAGAATAGCCACACAGATAATATCAGCTATTCTGTAGTCCTTTATGCCCTTCTCAGCTACCTAGTGCTAATACTAAATGTTTGATGTGTGCCTCTGTGGTGTGGACCTTTTCATTAGTTTTGGTGCTGCCTAGTAGGGGTAGAGGTAGAACAAAGTAGGGGAGGAGAGTTGTATAAATGATATATGCCACCAACTGGTATAATAAATTCTTACTTTCAGAGGAAGTGCTCTGTGCTTCTCATTCTTATTCATTATTGTGTGTGTGTTTTCCGGGAGAACCCTGGGAGCTTCCCATATATGTAATTATATCTCTTCAGATCTGTTGATTTTTATTTATTTTTTTTTAAAGATTTATTTTTTATTTATACATACAAGCTGGGGTACAGGCCAGAGGCGTGGGCTGGCGAGAGGGTCCACCAGAGACAGAGCGGGTAGCAGAACAGGCAGATCAGAAATACATTGCTGAGGGGAGCAGCAGGCAAGGCAGGAGAGGTCTGCCACGCCATATGAGATTCTTCCTGGCCGGGTGTCGAACTTGCGTCGCCGCTGCCGACGCAGCTGTTTAGCGCTGCGCCACCGGGGAGGCCCCAGATCTGTTGATTTTTAAACACTTATTGGGCTATAGATCTTCAAATTCTTTTCTTATTTAAATCCACTAACAGGGCTGTCACATAGTTTCTCCCAGTAGTTGACCAGTAATTTGAATTTTGAACCCCAGATTTTTCTTATCACCTGTCCTCCTACCTAAATTAAATTTTCACTCTCAGGAAATAAAAATGTGATAAATTCGAACTGACCAAGAACATACATGAATAAATTCTGTCGCTTTTCAATACCTTTTAATATATCTTATCACCTTTGGATGATACCCTCCTACTATTTAGGGAAACTAAAAGTACCTCTTCATAGCAATACAGTCACTGACTATTTGTGATCAGAGTTAAGTTGGAGCTTCTCAGCATCTTATGGCTCCTTTCCTAAGTTAAAAAAAAGTGGAGTGGTGGAGAAGCATGTGGAAGACACAGTGAGGGTTCATTTGGTGTGAATTACTTCACTCAGAAACTCTGTACAACTTGAATAATCTTATATGTACATATAAAATCTCTCAGAGAGTAAAGCTGCTGCCAAGTGCAATAAGTAATAAAGATGGTAAATAAAGGTAAGAGATGGTATTACCTTGTGCTTTTCAAGAAATAAGCTATAAGTTTTCACGTTAAATTTATTTGACATTTTCTTTATTAGAACAAAGTAACTATAAAACTCTCAGGCAGAGGGAATAAAATGAAAATAAAAATCTTCCCTTTGAGTCATTTAACATAGTTATTTATACTGAATTGTTAGTTTTATTCAGCAGTAAGATTTCCAGAAGATAAATATTAACTCCTTAATTCTTTCCCTTTTCTATATTAAATTCCACTCATTCAGTGCTACTTAATTAGCAATCATATCTCAAATCTTTATGCCTCTGTCACTAAGCACACTAGTTACAGTGGGGGGCTGGACAGGCAAGGTATTACTACAAGGACTTTTTGCGAGATAATTCTGTGAAGAATGATTAAAGTTCTTTCTAAAAAAAGTATTTGCTAATGACCTAATAATTATATTTATGACTTTCTAATAAAATATAAAATGCTTTGACAGCTGTCAGCCAAATAAAAGAGTTCATATCACGTATTATTTCTTGGCTGCCTTTGCATATTTAATCGCTCTTCAGATAAACTAGAGAAGAAAAAATGAAGAGAAATGCTAAATGATCCTTTAAAAATAGAAAATGCATTTTAGTGAGTGGGGAAAAAACACAACAAACATGTATTGATGATCTATTACCTGTAAACCATCTCCCAGTGGAATATAGTTTATCTCAATGACTCTAACAGCCACAGGGAAATGTATGTATTGACACCTCTTAATTCTTAATAACTAAAAAGTCCTGTTATTTGTTGAGCTAGCTAACTTAAATTTAGGCTTAAGTTAAATCTGTGTTGCAATTTAAATCTAATTATACAATGGGTGACAATAAAATGTAATATATAATTTTATATATATTTAAGTTGTGGGACAATCTGTGGTTATATTTTGATCTTGTAACATTCTATCTTTGTTGTTCTTGTCACCCAATATTCTGTCAGGAAGAGGACTGAAACAAAAACTGTTTTATTGGATGACCCCTTAGCTACTTTTTCCTCCTTTTCTCAGGAGCTGCTAGAGGTGGTCGCTGCAGAATATGCTTTCCAAAATTCACACTACTTTTCATGGAGCAATAAATAACTTTCATCTAGTGTAAAAACTGGTCGACTATAAGCATAAAGCAGTGTCTTCTCTCTCTTGGTCCCCTAAAAACCCCTCCCTAACTATTCTAGACAAATCTTCCCATGATTATAAGTCATTTGATGTTAGTACTTACTTGTGCCACCACCTTGAAATAAACTCCCTTACAAAATAAGTATGTGAATTCTTTTCTTCAAAGATGAGTGACAATACCCAAATGTGGAAGTCCTTGGAGACTAAGACCCATTAACTGTTGGAATCAGTATTTTGTTGCCTCTGTGGGAGCACTTAATTGCACCTCAGGCCTGCTAAAGGGTTTCAAAGCAATAGCCCCTAACAATTGGTGTCAACTTTCAGTATTTAGGCAGTAAGTTAGGAACACTTCAGATCAAGGGCCACTTTCGGTAATGCTTTTTGGAAAGAGGAAATATTCTGTAGTTCAGTTTTGTCTTCTCAAAATCATTCTCCTTTGTCTCTAAGAGGAAAAGGTGCTTCAAGTATCCATTACAACTATAATTCTAGGGGCTATTTCCTGTCCCTTTATTCTGCAGTTTTTGTGTAGAGTGGTCCTCACATAACACTAGAGACACTGTGTTGTAGGAGACTCGAGTTTGGATTTGGAGCCAGAGGGACCAAGTTCAGATCCCAATTCTGACTTTCTAACTGTGTGACCTTGGGTAGGTAAAGTTTCAGTACCTAGTAGCAGCTAATAATTGTCATCCTTATCATGATCACTCTACTTTTCCACCACCTTAGCTACCTGTATATGCCCTCTGATACTATTATAGAACTATTTTGACTTGCTTAAAATGTTTAATGAAATGATATCATTATTGTTTTGTTATTGTTTAGTCACCAGTATTTTTCTGGCATAAACTTATTCTTTACTACTTTTTTTTCTTTACTACTTTATCTAAATAGGTAAATTTTTTTTTATAATAATAGCTACCATTATTAAACTCTCAGGATGTTGGCATGTATCATTCTATTTAATTATCAAATGAGTAAACTGAGTTTCAGAAAGGTTAAAAAATGTTTAATTCAGGGCCTCCCTGGTGGCGCAGTGGTTGAGCGCTGCACTGTGGAGCTGTCGGCGGCGGCGCGCGATGCCGGTTCGACGCCCAGCCGGGGAGAGTCCCACATGGTGTGGCAGACCTCTCCTGCCTCGCCCGCTGCTCCCCTCAGCAGTGTATTTCTGATCTGCCTGTTCTGCTCCTCGCTCTGTCTCTGGTGAACCCTCTCGCCCCCCATCCCCCCGCCTCTGGCCTGTACCCCAGCTTGAACAAAAAAAAAAAAAGTTTAATTCAGATTCATATGTCTGAATGCATAGTCCCTGCTTCTCTATTTAGTATTGCCTGCAAAATTGATGGAAGCATTTATTAAAACATCAACTCTGAGCGTTTAACCATAGTCTTAATTTAAAAAAAAATTCTAGCTCAAGATCCAGGCAGATAAGAGACTCTTGTTGTGTTGACTGGCTCTTCATTATAAAGTAAATTGATGACAGTTCAAAGAACAGTTTGATCACTAGTCTCAACCCTGGCCTTATCTTCTACATGTTATTTCACACAAATACTAATCTAAGTCTGAACATTTTTCAGAGACAAAGCAGGCTGCCTCTCCAAGGAATTATCACTGCCTTTTAACAAATGTAGCCCCATAATGGGGCCAGTATTATGAAGGGCTGGCTACTATTCTCGGTTTGTGTAGAAGACGTCACCCAGGTGGGCCTCAGAGGAGTCGCTCCTCAGCGTGTTCTAATGGTAGCCAGGTGGGCACTCTGGAAAGAACTTGACTCTCCTGTTCTTTCCATTCCATTATTTCAGCACCTGGTTCTGCTGATGAATTTGGTTGGTCATTTAAAGTCTCTGTACTCCAGCCTGGAAAAAACAATCTATCTCCTATTCCTGACATCTCTAATAGAGGTTGTCCTATGTTCCTTCATCCCTGTCACCATTTTGTCATAGAAAATAGGCTAACAAGATAATAAAAACAATGACTGGAAATGTCATGTTCTCTTAAGTCTTCTCTTGCTTTTGCTTTTTCCCTTTTTTCTTTCTCCTTTAGGGAAATTAAAGTACCTGGCAGGGGAGGGGGGAATGGAAAAAAGGAAAATAAGAGTTTTGTAGGATACTGAAGATTGCAGGGTGCTGGAGCAACCCCAGGGTGGCCAAGAAAATGTTTCAGGCTTATCCTCTTTTGGGGTAGATTCAATATTCATGTGCCTTCTACTTCTGTCTCATTAACGACGTGTGGCGGTAGGATGAAAAAGGATTACTCGGAGTCCATGTACAGAACAATGAGAGCCTAGAGGGACTACACCAAGAAAGTGTAGTCCAGCCCCAAGGGCAGTCTCGTTTTTATTTAGAATCAGAGAGAAGATAAAAAAGATCAAAGAAGCAAGCAGGCAAACAGGGAATGCACAAGTGTGCGGGGGACGCGTGACCAGCTGGCCCAAGCCACGGTTGGGAAATAGGGAGAAAGTCAAGGAAAGTCTGTGTTTATGCTACTCTAACTATAACATCTATTACTGTTTCAGCACATGCTGTTTTCAGCATGTATAGATTCTCATACCAGGGATTTTCCCTGAGAGGTTTTTTATCAACTTTCCCTGTTGCAACACACTAAGAGGCAAAGAATAGCTGAAGCAAAGAATAATCAAGGCAGAGACAGAATAGTTGAGGCACACGATATCCAAGTTCCCACACTTCTAATGTGGAAGCCTGCGAGCTAGCCATAGAGATACGGTACATGATTTATAGTATTTATGATATGAAGCTAAGCTATAGTCTCAAATATGTCATTCTCAGATCTCTTTAAGATCTAGCACTGCTCTATAAGAATAGAGTTCTCCCTTTACTTACCAGTCTAGTTGATAGTGTGTCTGTACATAAGAAGAAAGGAAAACATTTGGTTCTGTGGAATGTAGAGAAACCAAACAAAGGATGAGACAAAGACAAATTTTAAAACTGACACTTAAAGCTGACCAGAGATCTGAGGCATCCAGGAGGGGAGAGGAAGTCAGAAAGAGCGGGGAAGGAGACAATACAGTGTGGGGGAGAGCACACTGGACTATGGTGGAGGACTCTGGCTGCTTTTTTGGTGGAAGAACTATGGTGACCACACCTGAACGGAGAAATCCTATACTGTCAAAATATTAACAAGGATATAAAACAATGGTACTTGACTAATATACATATATATATATTATATATATATATAATATATATATATAATAAAACTATATGCTTCTTTTTATACATTATCCTCTTCTTTTCCTTATGTATTCTATACTCAGTGTTCTCATCCATTTATATTTATTTTAGCTCATGTGACAGTTTTCGCTTTGTCTCAGACCACCCTACCAGTGCATATGTTTTTTCCTAGTATGTGTGTACATAAATGCCCTTTCTGTAGACGGCATTTTCCCAATCATGGGATTGGGAAATTGTGAAGAACAAAAAGCAGGTCAGGATAAAAGGAGACAAAATATTGGAAGCTGGCAGCTACTGAAGGCAACGTCAGCTATCTTCAAATGCTCTTAGACCTCTTGAAAATGTGTATCATGGACCTGCCATGCAAAACACTGCTAAGTGCTGCATCAGGCCATTTAAATGCCTAAACTCCTCTTTCTGTATACTTTATCTATGCTTCATCTGTTACACTAAGTCCCATCTCTTTCAACTATAGACAGCATTTCTATTTTTTTCTCTCCGTGAAGGAGACCACATTCTCTCCTTGTTACCATTTGATAAATGAAATTGCAATTGCCAATATAAATCTTGTTAGACAAATGGGAAGATGAACAGCTTGTTGAATCCTGTTATCTTATTCCCTCTTCATCAGAGACTGAGGTTTGAGTGGTATCTTTTACTTTTAAATTTAGCCATTGTGCTTCTTTCTACTTCTGCCTATTAGATACAAGAATTACAAGCTCGGTGATTTTTCCAAAGGCTAAATTTGTCTTATTTCAATGTGGCCATTGAGAATTTTTCCTTCTTGTTATATAGATAAAGAATTTAGACTGACTTATTATTGCATTATTATTATGATGTGTATTCTTTTGATGTATAAGATAACCAGCCAAGTTTCAATTTATGGAAAAATGTGTGATGAAGCCTGTTTAATCATTGTTGCATTTAAATTCACATGAACTTAGATATGATTTAGAAAAACTTCATTATCACATAAAAATAATTCATTTTAACTTTCCCATATGTCTGTTTATTAAATTTGGGAATAGTAGTGTTTAATCATTTCCATGCCTTTATAGGGTAATTTCATTTCATTAAATATTTATTTCTTATTTCTCCAATGCTCTGCTGCCTTTGAATTTACAAATTTTCTAGCAGTTTTCAGTCAACATTTGATTTGTTGCTTTGGAATGATAAAATGTTCTTATAAAATCCAATCATACTAAATAAAGGAGTATATTGAGTCTTCTCACCAACTTTTCTTTTTTATTGTTCTAAGGTACATTTTATATTGGAGGAAAAGGTTCACTGAACAGCCCATTACAGATTTTTGTAGTGTGATAAGAATCAATTCCACAGCTCCATTGGGTAAGTGAACATCTTGGCTATCATCTTTTCTCTATAATCCAAAAATTGTAAGGAATAATTTATCCTTCTTAAATTAGAATTTTCTCACTTTAATAATGTCTAAATTTTAGTTGCTGTTTTTATGTTATCTAACTTCAGAAAATCTAAAACAGACCCATATAACAGAAGGGAGATCCTAATATACACATCTATATACATCTTTATAGATTGATGGATGATAGGTTGGTTGATTGGTTGATAGGTAGCTAGGTAGATAGAAGGATAGATACATATTTTTGTTGAAAGGACAAATCCTTCTGGAAAAAAATGGTAGACATTGTTTCTCATTTATTTTCCTAATCTCTCAACAGAAGAACAAGACAATTATTTTTTGTTATGTGATGTTTTACCAGAAGATAGAGTACTTAGAGAAGAGCTTCAGAAGCAGAGACTGGTAAGAATTATTTTAAAGGATGAACAATGTATAGGAAATACAAAAAATCTTTTTTTTTTTTTTGACTTTTTATTCTGGAAATTGTCATACATAACCAAAGAGGAAATAATATATAAAGATCTTAAAACATAGAAAGGCATACACTTGATTGAAGATTAAAGCATTTCATGTTAAAAATGCAAAGAGAATTTTTGGCTTTGTTTTGCTTCCTGGATTATCTAAAATAACAACAGAGCTTACACATTTTAGTGTAATTTTAGCTGCCTGACACATGCTAGGGTTCAGCAGTCGTGGAAAAATGCCTTCAGCTAAATTGAGTTGAATTGATTAACTTTTTTTCTCTTCTTTGCTGGAATGTGCTATGCACTAGCACTTCTTTTATTCCCCTGTATGAATTAAGCATATAGTTTGATCAACAGAGTAGCCTTTCTCATTTTCAGCCTTAACTAGAACAAAGCTAATTTGAAAACCTCAGCATCTTTAGTCTTTAAAAAAAAGAGCATATATAAATGTGAAAATTTTCATAAGTTGAACAGTAATTTTTTAAGTCATTAATTTTGTTTAAAAATATGCAGTTTCCCATTACTTTTGATTTAGTCTCAACTATTACTTTAGATTGATTTACTCTTCCCTTAGTGGTTTAAGTGTTCTCTTTACCTTCTGACATGGCTAGATAAGTTAGAAGAGAGAAAGAACTATGATTTCGATATTTCTGCTAAATTCTCAAGAGATCTAGAAGGAAAATAAATCCTATGTATACGATAGTCATATGATTTGAGAAAGTCCCCTGAAGCAAATTTTATTTTGTAAACACCCCAATGATTACATTCTCCCCCAAGGAGAGATAATATTTTTGAATACTGATTTATATGTAAGAAAAATTCTGCTTTTCCTTTAGGAGTAAGTCTAGCAAAGAATTGGCACTTCCTTCCTCTTTTTGTCCCTGTAATGATGTCTTAGGAAAGCTCTTAAGGAGGATGAATTTACTGTCATATTTTATGAATTTTGGTTACTTGAACTGATTCATAACATTTAATTTCCATGTGTGTTTTTCATTCATGTTCACAATGACCTTAAGCAAAAACAATCATTGTCATCATCCCTCCCAAAAATTTCTTTGTAAAATCTCAAACCTTAATACTTTAACCACTGCTATCTCTCAGGACCCACAATCCTTACTGCATGTCTGCAGATAGACTGGATTCCCCAGTATTAGCACACGACCGAGAGGTGTCCAGGGACCCCTAACTATTAAGGGTTACACTCTCCCAAAGGGATTCAGCAATCCATGTGCACAAAAGCAAAGGAAGTGGACTCTTGGTGTTAAAGATTTTTAATAGGATTAATGTGCGTAGAGGGAGAGAGGGGGGAAAAAAGGGTATTTCTAATAAAATAAAAAATTACCTGTCCCCTCATGGGAAAATGTTCAGCCAATCATGTTCAGCCCAAAGCAGGGTCACTGAGGCCAAAAAGCTTCCCACAAGTCTAAGTTACCTTTTGGCAAGGAACCACAAGAAAGGGGTTAGTTAGGACCCGGAAAACTGGGACAGAAGAGAGAGAAAATGCAAAATATAGCACATAATCCAACATGAAGTCAAGATAATGATTTCCATTACCTCTTCCAAGGACCAGGAGCAGCCTCTCAGATGTGTCTCTCACTCAAGTGTCTTTTCCAAGTGTCTGTGCATGTTTCTCCTCCACATGTCTCCTTCCAGTACCTAGCAGTACCAGGTCTCAGGTAGGGGCCAAGAGATCCAGGCTCCTCTGACCACCATGTTATATAGGTCAATCTAGCTATTCAGCTCCAACCTTAGTTCCTAGTAACTCCCCCTTTCAGGAAGCCCAGTTCATGGCATACTGGAACTTAAGATCCAAGGCAACTGTTTGAAGTTGTGGCAAGGAAAATGGCACCTTTTCTTCACAGACATGAATATAGATGACCTTAAAGATTTTGACATCAGTTAGATAGTATGAATTTTTTTTCCCTATATCACAAAGTAATTCTCTGACACCAACAAAGTGTCTTAAAATTCAACTCAGTTCTGACTCTGCCTACCTGGAGAAGGCATCAGATCCTTTAGATCCCATGAGATTATCCTTCACTTCAGATGCAATCACAAGTCCAGTATGTTACCAGTCCTTCTTACCTACTAGATATAAGTCGGGTTCCCAATACCTCCTCCTTGGATTCAGTTTTCCTCTCAGAAAAGCAGTTTATTCACTAGATTACTATATTTTACAAAGGATATTAAAGGCTAGGAATCAATAGCCAGGTGAAAAGATACATAGGGTGAAGTCCCACGCAAAGGAGCTGCTATCCCTATGAAGCTTGGGGGCCAGCACAGCAGCATATGGCTTTATTTTGATTCAACAACCTGGAAGCTTTTAGAACTCTGTCCTTTTGGGGTTTTAATGGAGGCTTCATTACTTAGGGATCATTGATTAAAACCATGATGAATGGGCTTTATCGCCTCTCTTACCTCCCAGGAGGTCAGGGGTGGGACTAAAATTTCCAGCCTTCCAATTCAGTATTTGACTCCTGTGGCCAGCAGTGCCCATTCTTGATTACCTAAAGGATTTTGAAAAGTCATCTCATTAACATAATACAAGACAGCCGTGATCTCAACACAGGTAAAACCTAAGGTTTTAGGAGCTCTGTGCCAGCAATGGGACAAAGAACAAATATATATTACTATAAATTATAGTTATATACCTTTTTACCAACTTTATAGTCTGAAAAAGTGTTAAAATGAAAGTAAGCATTTTAATGTGGTTTAAGAGAAACAAAGTATGATGAAATTATAGCCGATGGGAACATAGTCATTGAATTCCTGTTTAATTAGATGATCTTACCAAGAAGTACAAGGAATGGTTCATGTCAGAAGAGTGCAAGCATGAGAAAAAGAGAGAAATACTTATTCTTAACTGGTAATGGAGATTGTGATAGAATATTTTAGAGGTTTTGTGAAAATTAATTGCAATAATAATTGTGATATATTAAAACAGTACCTGTCACATAGAAAGCACTCAATAAATTTTGCAAATGATACAAATAATAATAATAATAACACTGTGTTTAACAATGAAAAATATCTGAGTAGTTTGGAGTTTTAGAAAAGGGAGGAAATTACATTTGGATCTGCATTCAAGATTTATCCAGGAAAGATGAGTAAGTCTAATCTGACAGAAGTAGAAAAGGAGTATGCAATGGATTTTAAAAGGTAAGATGAAGATGAATCATGGAAATTCTTTGGCTTTGTAGTGCTAAAGGCCCACTGATATCTCATTACCCATGAGAGTAAAGTGAAGAACAGTTGATAAATGTAGCTATGTAAAGCTGACAAATCCTGACGGAAAGCAGACCAGCTTGAAGATGTGGGAAGAAGCTAACAATTAATGGGTGCCAACTGCATATTCCATGCCTTGTGTTGGGTGCTTGCTTCATAGGATCCCTGTCAGGTGGCTGTTAAATGTCTTTCTGTTGATGAGGAAACTGTGGGATAGAAAGATGAATTTTCCTAAGCCTACATAGTGATGAAAAGCAGAACTGGGGTTTTAAACTAAATGTGCCTAGTACATGCCTTTTTAGAATTATGCCATGCCTGTCTACGAGTTATTTATTTAGCCTCCCACATGCCTTGTACTCTTATTCTAGGCTCCAGAAATTATTCTGTCTGGGATGCTTGTTGCCTAACAGGCCAATATAGGGAGGCGATGCACACTGGGATTGCAGCTTAAGGAAAACAGAAAGTTTACAGTATAGGTTACAGTCATCTGGGAATCACAGTTACGGGATCAACAAAAACGGAAAAGATGCTCTGTAACAGGAAGACAGGTTGAATTCGCATTCAGTGAGTTCATTTCAATTTTATGCTGCACAGTGTGGCAGTAAGAGGTTGGTCTGGGTGAGCCTCCTTTGGAAGTTGGCAATGAGGACAGGTTATCTCATACATGTAACTTATACCATTGTTCTAAATGTTGTTGATGTGGCAATTGATGAAATGAGCAACCACTCCCTGCCCTTTCAGAGATTACATGACAGTGAAAACACTAGTGCCACATTTACTCACATTTGTTAGGTACTTTCAGAATTCAGCTTCATCAACCAAGAATGCCAGACCCGCCTTTCTACCTGTGTAAATAATATGCCCCTGAAGACATTGCTCAAATGCCCCATTTCCCACAAAAGCTTCCCAGATGCCACCTGTCAGAATTAATACCTCTTCTTAGCTGTTACACACTTTATTTGGCTTTTCAATTACAATTAGTCATTTAAAAATCTATCTTCCTTACTGAATTTAATACCTCTTACTGTTAGAACTGCTTTTGTGTCCTTTGTGTCTTCTCTGACCATATTCATAAAGCATTAACTTAAATTTAATCCTGAAGTAGTGACTTGGTATTTCTATAAAAAAGGGTAGCCAAATCACCCTGATCTAAATAAGAGCTATAAAATAGCCAAGTCAGGATTTTTTTTTAAGATTTATTTATTTATGCATACAAGCTGGGGTGCAGACCAGAGGTGTGAAGCGGCGAGAGTGTTCACCAGAGACAGAGTGGGGAGCCGAACAGGCAGATCAACTGAAATACGCTGCTGAGGGGAGCAGCAGGCGAGGCAAGAGAAGTCTACTGCACCATGTGGGAATCTCCCTGGTCTGGCATCAAACTCGCAGCACAGCTGCCGACAGCTCCACAGCGCTGCTCTTAACCTGTCGCTGTGGAGCTGTCGGCAGCGTAGCGCTTAACCAATGCGCCACCGGGAAGGCCCCAAGTCAGGCATTTTTAATATCTGGGTTACACTTTTCACTAAAAAAAAAAATTCTGTTTTTTCCATTTGCCTACAGTAGAAGATACACAGCACTCATAAGCTCTGTGTAGCAAGATGTAATTTTTAATTAAATTGGGAAGAGGGGAAGCATTCATTTAAATGTATGGAAGTTGGTTTTATTTTTTAGTCACCTTTAAACATCAGCTTGAAAGTCATTCATAATCACTACAAATATTTTATAAAAAATTTAGCCTCTGGGGCCTCCCCGGTGGCGCATTGGTTAAGCGCTACGCTGCCGACAGCTCCGCAGAGACAGGGAGTTCAACACCTGGCCACATGGCATGGCGGACCTCTCCTGCCTCGCCCACTGCTCCCCTCAGCAGTGTGTTTCCATTGATCTGCCTGTGCTGCTCCCCACTCTGTCTCTGGTGAACCCTCTTGCCACCCGACGCCTCTGGCCTGTACCCCAGCTTGTATGCATAAATAAATAAATCTTTAAAAAAAAATTTAACCTCTGTAGCAATTTAATCCTCTGGAGAGTAACAGTGTTTTTTGTTTGTTTGCTTTTAATGCTACTTCATAAATCCCATTTCCCCTCACAATAAACAACAATAAAATGCAGTTACTTATCTCCCATTAGGAAAATTTTTCTTCCTCCTGTTTATAAAGATTCTTAGTAAGGGTTCAAATTATTTTTTATCAGTGACCTCAAAGTAAAAAGTCAACTTGCATTCATAACTTTCTTGCATGATTCCTAACTTTGTAGCACAAGTTCTCTGATTGTAGAGAGTAACTTTCAGAAATATGACATTTTCCTTTGAGTATAACATCATTATTAACAATACACGAGAGCTCATGTTAGCTACCATTCAATGATTTAACACTCATATTAATATTTTAGAAAACAATTCAAAGCCCTGAAACAATACTAAATTGAATTCAACATTTATCAGTTTGAACTTCATCAAGAGCTTTAAATTTGCATGGCATTTTTTTATGTACATTGAGTCTGTAAGATCAATAAGGCAATATTACCTCTGTTTAGATGAAAAACCAAGGTCACAAATTTAGGAGAAATGCTCCAGGCCATGGTAATATACTGTATTAAAGGAAGGTAAGCAATTCAAACTCCCAATTTCCAAACCCAAGCTTCATTCTCTTTCCAATTATTCTAGGATCCTTTGTCAAATCTGGTCTTCTTTATGCTAGAATGAGACATTTTCTAAATTGACATTTGTTAGAATTCATAAAAATGGATGAGCAGGACACATAACAATGTATGTAAATAAATATTAGTGTTTTATTTCCATTGCTCAGAATTTTTTCTAAGAAATTCAGTTCATATTTTCTTAGTTTAGTGGTAGATAGGGTTTTCTTATTTGAGGGGCCTAAGCAGCTTATATTTTCTTTGAAAAGTTGAAGAAGATAATGTGTTTTCAGAGCTTCCTCTATCTTTAGAGAAACATAGCTATATCTGAACTTGAGTTTATCCAGATAAATACTTCCTCAGTCAAATAATACTATATTATGAGATGTTGCTAGCTCTCTCTTCTTTATTGTAAAAAGTCATTCTTTTGTAATCTACCTTAGTCGCCTTTCAAATTTTAAGTCTTCTACTTCCTGCCTAGGCTAGATTCCCTTATATCTTTAATTTAATACAAGTAAAATAGACTTTTTCTTATTTCTCATGTGCTTGAACACATGCAATTTGTTGGGGGGGGGGGGTCTGCACATCTACCTTTCTTTTTTTTAATTGTTATTCCATGTAAATGGTTACATTTATGTAATTTTTTCTCTACTAACTGATTTTCTTTACCTATTCTGTCTATTATTCTCTCCTTACTTTTCAAAAGTCACTTCAGTGAGAACTCAAAGTAGCGTACCAAGCAGATGGTTGCTGCCTTTATCACTGCAGTTTCAGAAAGGGTGGGAGGTACTGATGTCTCTCAAGAAGGTGAGATATTAGTCAGATCAAATCTCGTGAATTTGGGGGAGTATGTCATAATCCAGTTAAGAAGTTTCTCTCTGACTTTTTTGTGTTACATTCTTTCCTTAATTAGTGACATGTCTTTTTGTTTGAGGACTCCTGAAACTTGGTCCTTTTTTGTGTTATTGGGTTAACTTGATCCCCGTTTGTTACGTTCCAATTGAAAACCTAATCAACTGGATGTGCCTTAACTCAAAGCAGGAGTTGGAGGGTAAATGTGAGACCAGGTAAAGCACCTATGGGTACTTAGAGGTCCTGAAGCCTAAGCTAGAAAGCCTCTGAGTCCTGCCAATAAATTCCCAGCTGGCCGGTACCCTTACCTGCTACCCCACCCTTGTAATCAACCCCAAAAGCCAGGACCCTCTCCTCCCTCATCAACCCAGGAGTGTGGCTCAGAAAGGTTGTTACCCATATGATATTGTGTGATCCACAATAAACCTTCCTTGACTGAAATATGTAACTGACTTTATCAAATTTGTGTTGGATTAACTGATGGAAGCAGGACAGAGACCCTTAAGAATTATTAACATTTTCTCATATATTTATTGAGTCTTAATATTGTTGCAAAGTTAACTTTCTATTATCTCTTATAAATGCTGACATAAGTGGATTTTATTGATATTTTAAAAAAACTATTGCATCATGGATAATCCTTGTTTTAATACAGTTATTGTTGCCTTTAAATACGGAGGTGTGTTTTTTAAGTATATTTTATGAGTATATTGCAAACATATACTCAACTGCTCAATTCATCAGATTCTGGAAAATAGATTTTATTTTTAGGACTACCTAGCATTTTTTTGATGCTTAAGAGGGAAGTGTTTGAGGGCCTCCCCGGTGGCGCAGCGGTTAAGCACTGCGCTGTGGAGCTGTCGGCAGCGGCGACGCGAGTTCGATGCCTGGCCAGGGAGAATCCCACATGGTGTGGCAGACCTCTCCTGCCTCCCCCGCTGCTCCCCTCAGCAGTGTATTTCTGATCTGCCTGTTCTGCTCCCCGCTCTGTCTCTGGTGAACCCTCTCGCCGCCCCACGCCTCTGGCCTGTACCCCAGCTTGTATGTATAAAAATAAAAAATAAATCTTAAAAAAAAAAAAAAAGAGGGAAGTGTTTGAGACAAAAAGTAGCTTTGTCCTTACCCTGTCAGAAGACTTCTAAAATATTTACATTGCAGGCAGATTCTATTCTGAAAGTGCTTAAAACTGCATCAGTATCTGTACACAAAATGGACTCATATTTCCATCTTAATGTTAATCAAAACTAATGTTAAAAATAGTGGAAATTTCTGGGTTTTTTATACATTAATTTCCTCATATTGAGTATTACATCAGATAGATTATAAGATTTGATAGAAAAAATAGGTTTTTAACACAACTATGAGTGAGACTAAAATGAAAATACTGTGCTTACCATCAAAAGACATAAGAAGTGAACGAGAAAACAAAAGGAGTTTGTTATTTTTAATCCTGCCTTAGTTTGAAACACTTTGAAGATCATTTCACTATTTTAGAAAATGTTCGCCCTTTCAATTCACATAGCTATAGTAATTTAAAAAATCTCCAATACTTTCAAATTTATTTAGAGTAAAAACCCAGGCTTCTTACCAAGATCTCAGAGGGCCCAGGACTTCTCTTACCCATGCTTTGCTTGCTGCATCCAGCCACGCTGGCCGCATCTCTCTTCCTCAGAAACACCAAATTCTTTCCAGTGTCAGGGCCTTTACATTTGGTGTTTGAACTGCCCAGAATACTCTTCTCCACAATCTCATGCCTTTCTAAAGGAGGTGGGAAGAGCCTTTAGAGAAGGTGATAGCTGTGGTGAACCTCTAGAATTACGCTACAAGCAAACAAATGGTTTGGAAATGCTTTTTGAAGATTAAGACATTTGGAGTAATTTGAACAGTTGCTCTAAGTCATATAGGAAAAATTTCCTTCTGTGGAAGATTAAGTTTAGGTGCTCTGTCTTCTGCAAAATAGACACTCAGAACTTACATCAGTGTTTCATTTATTGGAAAATCATTTCTCTCTGGGTAGGAAAGATTTAAACCTACTCTGAATTTGAGATTGCAGCTAAAAAGAAGTGATAGGTTGCAGCATCTGGTGTAATACCAAATCTTTAATCTTGGGAATATTTTCATTCTACCTGATGAATGGCATTTGTTTTAGCCCATTGGAGTGCCCAGTTGATCAGCATTCGCCGAAAATCAAACAAACTTAAAGCCTATTATATTGATATCTTATTTTAAATTCATGCACTCCTTTGGGTGGTGGAAGGAATGAAGAAAGTGGACCACAAACTAATCTTTGGTCTCTTTCTTTTTTATTGTCAATAATAGCTGATACATTATTCTCAGCCTAGATGTGAGCTCCTGAAAGGAAAGCCAGTCCAGAATCTCCACTTCTTGTACTTACAGGCCATGAATGTTCATACTCTCAAAAAGAAAAGGCTCGTCAGTATTCCATATGTATTAAGGGCTTTGCCATTTGGTACGCAGTCTGGGTTCTGATATTGTAAACAACTCACTTTAAGAGAAAGCTAGTACTTTGTGATTCATTTATATCAGCAGTACAAACCTTTTTCTGTGTCTGAGTAATGAAAATTTTAACTATTATTACTTTCTTTTGAAGCCTCTATTTTGTTGGCCATATACTGTTTTATTTTTCACTCTCAACTTTTTATCGGTAGCTGAAAAATTTAAGAAAGTCCTAAATTCTAAACTGTTTCCAAGACTGATTCTTCAAGGTTTTTTCCTCCTCTAAAATTACTGAGTGCTCATGTTTTTATCCATTTTCTTGAGAGGATATTTTTAAGCCCCGCATGTGAGCAAATAGGATTGATAGATGTGCTCAGGACCTTTACTGGTCCCTGAACATATTAGAAAGAACAGAAGGACCAAGATGTGGTGGTGTAGGTCTCCTCAGTTTGCCCATTCCCTGCTATCATTCCCCTGGGTTGCGGTCAAATCTGCCCTATCTTTTAAAAAGACAAACCATCATTTCATAAATTTTAAATATCTTAAATTTTTTTTAATATTTAAATCCTCCAACACCAAAATACATGCCTACAACTTTCTTAAGTGTCCTAAGGAAATGCATTGGAGAACTTGCCTAAAAAAGCTGCAAATTAGGGTCTCTAGATATGTCTTTACATCCAGCTCTTATATCACAGAACACTGAGACACACTCAGAAAAGAACTTAGGAATAATATTTTATTTCTCACTATTCTGCCTCCTTCACTAGAAGTAGGACACCTCTACCTTATATTGTTAAAAAAACAAGAGAGACAAAATGGAGTCACTCATGTTAAGCCCCACATCACCAAACTGGGGTTTAATACCTAACCTATTTATAGTTTCAGCCTCCCCCAGGAATGAAAATCTTAAGCCAGTTAATCTGGAATTCCCTGGTCAGGTGAGATGACTTGCCTAATAAACCCTTTTTATCCCTGTGGAGGGTGACCTTTCCTGAAACTTAATTGTTTCCCTATCTCACTGCCTCCTGTGTAAGAAAATATTTTATTTCATGCAGATTTTCAGAGCTGCTTTCTGTCACAAGGGGTATTGCCTGATTCATGAATCATTGAATAAAATCAGTAAGATATGTAAAATTTATTCTGTTGAGTTTTGCTTTTTAACAGATTTGATGTAGGATTTGGGTTCTTCCTCTGCCAGTTTATTACTTTTGCTTTGTATGTGAAAGAATGATACCAAGAAGCTAAAGCGCTTTAAGGCCTGGTCACAATCTACAGACCCTGTTCATATGAACATAGACTTTGCCCGACTCCCAGTCCTTTTGAGAACTTGGAAGAAACGTGGGAAAGAACTGAACCCCTTTGTGTCCAGGGTTCCCAGCAAATTAGCCTTTACAAACGATTTAAAATATCACCTATCTTCTTCCTACTTGCCTTTTCTCCCCTGCTCTGCCAGAAGTGTAATAGCTGACATGTCCCTTTCTTTCCTCAGAGGGTTTTATTACCTTTTAGTGTTCAGTTTGTCTGGTTATCTTGTGACTACTGCTAACTAGTCATCATAAGTAAATTCTAAACCTGTTATTGTTCACTGCCTAGTCTTGACCTTTTAGCTTGAGTTATCAGTGATAATTATATCAATAAACTACCACAGTTATTTTCTGTAGTATACATTTTGCCGGAAGCTTATCTGTGGAAGCTAGGGTAGCAAATTATGTCACTCATTGCCAGGTGGTCTCTGGATAATTCTCTGATATCCAATCAGGGTTAGGCATCTGGTGACACTTGGCTTAAAATTCAATCTATTTTTAAAAGTGCAGCCATAAAAAAAAATGAATTACAACTTTGAAGGCTAGTAGTTGGTGTTGAGAGGCTAAGATAGGGACTAGAAACTATTTTTAGTGAATTATTTTGTCTGTGATGCTATCCTTTTGAGTCATGTTTGACAAAAAATTAAATGTCTTCCATGCAAGCTCCAGACCATATTTAGGAATATAGATTTTATGAGAGTGTCAAACCAAACGTCTCCCAATTATCTCATAAAACCTATACATGAGAGCTTAGAAAAGCAACATCCCAGGTTACTTGGCTGGAAGGACAGAGTCTAGGTTATTACCAACCAATATTTGTAAAAACCACATTCAAGGAAAATTGCTTGAGGAAGTTCACAATATTTTAGGATAGTCTTAAACTTTTAACCTCTAGTCAGGAGGAAGTGATGTCCATATTGTATCACAACATCCCTTAGCCCAGCCCGCTTTGCTGTTTTTCCTGAGTTTGGAATGTGTTTTGGATCGACCGTCAACTTGTTTTGAGGGTCAACAAAGAAGCAGTCCATGTTCTTTGGTCTGTTTAATCTCAGTATATTTTCCATGAGCTCATGTAATATACTAATTATCAATGACGTCTAGCTACCCCAACTTAAGCCACACTTCAAAAGGCATAGCCCTCCAAAGAACTATCCTCTCTTCAAATACCATCCACAAGTTGGGTGGTTCCTAGGACACCTTCACTTCTGACCAGCCAATCACAATTACATATTCAAGGGTTCCCGCTAACCCTTCAAGTTCATGCATTTACTATGATAATTCAGAGAACTAAGGAAAGCACTATACTTATGAATACTGTTTTATTTTTTTTAATGGCAACTTTTTTTAAGATTGATATAAATAAATCAAAAAGATTTATATAAAGATTTATATAAAGATTTATTTATACATACAAGCTGGGGTACAGGCAGAGGCATGGGGCGGCGAGCGGGCTCACCAGAGACAGAGTGGGGAGCAGAGCAGGCAGATCGACGGAAATACACTGCTGAGGGAAGCAGCAGGCAAGGCAGGAGAGGTCCTTCACGCCATGTGGGAATCTCCCTGGCCTGGTGTCGAACTTGCATTGCCATTGCCAACAGCTCCACAGCACAGCGCTCAACCACTGCACCACCAGGGAGGCCCAATACTGTTTTATTTTAGAAACCGGTACAAATCAGAATCAGAGAAATATACAGGATAGGGTCTTGGAGAGTCTTTAAACGTGAAGCTTTCCTGTTTAAAGCTGCTGCCCTCTTGGCACATAGATGTATGACAACGTGCAGAGTAATGCCAGCCAGGAAAGTTTATCTGATCTTTACTGTCCTGAATTTTTCCTGAGACTTCAATGAGTAGGCTTGACTGAATCATTGGCCACATAGCTAAACTCGGTCTCCACCCCTCCCTGATATCGTGTGGTTCGAAGCCCCAACCCACTAATCAAATGATCAGTCTTTTGACAGTCATTTGTCATCTTGCGTTATTCATTAGTATAAATTATCAAGCACAGTCAGAGAACCCAGCCAGAATAACAAAGACACTCAAGAAATTTCAAGAGTTTAGAGACTACCTCTCAGAAACAGGGAGCAAAGAGCCAAATTCCTTATTATACATATTCCCTATCTGATCAGTTTCCCTTTTCTGAGAAAGCTGATAACCAAATTGGAGGATCACTTTTAGGTTTGAATTAGTGTGTGTGTGTGTACATGCAGGTACTTATTGTAAGTGTAAATGAAATAATCCCAAATACTTAAGAGATTATTGGTGGTTCTGGAAATAGAAAACAAGGGAATAGAAGATTCTGTTGCCTTCCTATGGAGCCTTTGGGCCACTACTCTAACTTTATTTAGGAAAATCTATTGTATTCTCTACTGCAGGGGTGCCCTTGGCTCCAAGAATAGGTTCTGCCATGCTGCTGCCCTAGGAGTGTGTTGTTTTTCTCTTACCCACTCTTACAGCCATTCAGCCACGAAGTTCTAGTGTGTGTCCTATACATAGGTATCAATAAAATGTTTTTGATACCTGGATAAGCCTTGGTTTTACTTCTTCATGTTAACATAAGCTATTTCCATTGGATTTGTCATTCTAAGCCTTAGTTTGTTTTTGTTTTACTTCTCTATTTATGTTTACCTAAATTGACATTTGCTAAATTGCTTTTTCTTAAATCGACTGATTTTTATAATTTTTGGCCTAACTCACATTTTCATTTTCTACCTATATGTCAATCCCCTGTGATTGTTGAGTACCATCTGCTCTGTCTGCTGTTTCATTAATGTTCCCTCTGCTCTTAGCTTATGAATAAAGATGAAAGACTATACACTGACCCCACTGCTACCATACTTGACATTTTAAACCAATTAGGCAAACATACAGCTTATTATTATGACTCTTTGCCTAATACTTAAGCTGATCTTATATTGTTACAGTTGTGGTTTTTGTCCAAGTCTCATTTTGTAATGAAAATTTTATCTGATTTTATCAGTTGCTTTGAGAAGTTCATCATATAACATCTGTGCATCTGTGGCATTCTCTTCATCTTTCTACAAATTCATGAGTAAAATATAGTCTAACTACCCAGCAAGAGATTTTTTTTTTCTTAAGAAAAATTAGACCACAAAGCTAGTGGGGCTTTGATTTGCACATCTTTGCAGTGCTTTTTATGGATTGTCTCCTAATACTATATTTTTTGGTTCATAAATGATTTAAAACATATGCTACCACTAGTTATATCAGATCCCAAGCTTTACAAAAGAAGAGAGAAGGAAAAGAAAACAATTTTTTTTTCCCCTAAACGTTTCTTAACACTTCCTTCGTCACTAATGTCTGATGAGCAGCTGCTAACATGTATGCTACGGAAGGAAGAAGCACAGAACCCAGAAAGCCAAGTCTTATTTCCTGACATCATAGCAAGTTAACAACAATGGGACTAAGGGTGTTGGAGCATAGTGATCTTGTGGTTTTCTTCTACCAGAATCCTCCTAATCAAGGGATTTGAGAAAGTAGAAATCATAGAAAACAGCACCTCCATTTGACAGTTACCATGTACCTCTATTTGTGAGTCACAGTGGGGGCTACAAAAATGAGTAAAACAGTTTTTCCATTGACAAATTATTGTCTGATGGCTACAATTTGAGCTGATTGCATAAAAATGGTAACATTAACAAGGTTCTCACAACCATATATTTTAGAAGACCATTAGTCAAGTTTGGAAATATTTTCTTTTCCGCACATCAGAGCCCAAGCCCCAGGCTTCTGGTGAGTTATTCTTTGGCTTAAGATTTAGAGACAAGGGCCTCCCTGGTGGCACAGTGGGTTAAGTTTCAGCACTATGAAGCTATCCGCAGCTCCTGCAGCACAAGTTTGATCCCCAGCCAGGGAGCTTCCCATATGACGCAACAGACCTCTGCTGCCTTACCTGCTGCTCTCAGCAGTGTACTTCAGTAGATCCACCTGTTCTGCTCCCCACTCTGTCTCTGGTGAATCCTCTCACCACCCGCACCTCTGGCCTACACCCCAGTTCTTGTATGCAAAAATAAATAAATTTTTTTTAAAAAAAAAGATTTAGAGACAAGCTATCTAATAACCATTTGAAAGTGTGAGCCTAGTCTTGGTGGGAGCTGGAAGGGGGAGGAACATTAAAAGGTATTCTTGGGACAAAATTGAAAATTTTAAACATTGCCTTGATGCATACTGTTTTGGAATTGTCACCTTCCTTAGGTGTGATGATAATGGCACTGTGGCTATCCTTATTCCTGGAGAATCATGCTGCAGTCAGTATCTAGGAGTAAAGTGTCAGGATGTCTGCAACTTATTTTCAGATGGTTTAGAAAAATAAAAGCTGTGTAGTACATAAACATACATGTTGTGAAAATGTGGGTGTGGGTGTGTGTGCATGCACATGTGTGTAGAGAGAAATTAACAAAAAGGTTAATAATTATTGAATGTAGATATTGGGTATAGGAAGTTTCCTTGTACTAGTCTTTCAACTTTTCTGTGTTTGTGAAATTTTTCATGTAAAAATGGCAAGAAAAGAAACTGAGAGGTAACTGACTTAAATAGCTTTCAGGTTAACTAATTCATTAGCTTATCATGACATGACTGTGTCAGCAAAGCCAGTTTTTACAAGTAAATGAGAACTTCCTAACTGAACTGTAGCTCAGAAATGGCTGCATGATAGAAATGGAAACCAAGATAGGTCTTAAAGAACAAGTAAGATTTGTAAGAGTGAAAAGGTAAAGAGAAATAAAGTGACCTCAAGGAAAGATAATATGTGGAAACGTGAGTGGAAACTTGCTTGTTACAGAATGTTACCAAAATGTATTTAAAATTATTTGCACTAGAGAAAAAAAGGATAATTGTGCCTGAAAACAATATTTGAGAAAAGTTTGTCTACCAGGAAAAGAAAAGATGACTATGATGGGAAAATTATTGAAATCATGAAGACCCTTTAGGACACTTGACTGTAGTAATCCCATAATCACATTAAAAACTGGAGTTGGGGTGATAACATTGTGAATGATGGAGAGAAATAATGTGAAAGATAGTTCAAGTGGAAAAATGATCAGAATATTATTACAGATTTAACTGAGAATTGCAAAAAGGAACAAGACAAAGATCCGACCACATTTTTCTTTTTAAAGAAAGTGAGGACGTATGACAACTAATGAAGACAGGAGGGAGGTAGGGTTGGAGGGGGTGGTGAGACCCTGTTGACTTTGAATTTCCTACAGTTATCCAATTGGTGTGTCATGTAGATTGTTAATCAAGGGCAGGAATGGAGAAATTTGAAATATTGTCAGCACTAATGTACTCCCTTTGTGCTTCCACCCTAATTTCCTCCCTTCCAAGCAGTGACATTTTTCATTATTTAATTGTGCATTTATCAAAATAATATTATGTATCTGTTTATACTTTACAGAAAGAAATTCTGGAGCAACAGCAGAAAGAAAGAACTGATGACAATTTTCATGGCATTTGTATGTTTTGCAATGGGGAATTCCTTGGAAACAGGTTTGCCACTATATATGTCCATAAATGTTTCTGTTTTTCATCTGAACACTTACCGGTTTTCTATAACCATCCATAATGGTTATATAAGTTCTATGGGTTGCCTCAAGACGCTTTCATATATCAGCAGCGCATTTTTTTTCTCTTAATATGCCTAACATCAAACATGCACTGTATTTGCTATAAGAAACTATGTAAGGAAATAATTTTTTAATGCCAAAAATAAATTTATATTTAATATTGTAGGAGTTTTTTAACTGGCTGATAGGAAAGATCATGTGCAACAAATTACACAGATTCATCCTTCTATATTAACTTGTAAGCTCTAAACCTCATTTCTCAGTAGCAGTTTTTGTTGTTTCACTTTTTAATATTAAAAATAATAAAGATGTAAGAAAAAAAGTCTGAAGGGCTGGTCATTCTGTCACCAACCCTTTCTTTGATAAATCACTCTATGAAGGGCCGTTTGTGATGAATTTTTGCTTGTTACTTTCAAGATTCTTTGTCTTTGAATTTCAGCAATTCATGGTTTGGATAGATTTCTTTGATTCATTCTACTTTGTCTGTTGGGCTTCTTAGTTGTTTTGATTAATGTCTTTCATCAGATTTGGGAACTTTGGGCCATGATTTCTTTCAGATATTCTTTCTGCCCGTTTCTCTCCTCACACTTTAAAAATCCTGTATTATACATATGTGGGTAGACATGATAATTACAGAGACTTCATTTATTTTTCCTCATTGTATTTTTCTTCTGTTCCTTAGATTAGAAAATCTCAAATGACCAATCTTCTAGGTTCACTGATCCTTTGTTCTGTCGGCTCAAGTCTTCTTTTGAGACCTCCTAGTGAGTTTTTCATTTCAGTTATTGTACTTTTCCATTCTAGATTTTGTGGGGTTTTTTTTCCTCTTTTTAGTATTTCTTTTTCATGAGATACCATTCTCATATTTTCTTTTGATTCTTTACACATGGTTTCCTTTAATTCTTTGAACATAATCACATTAGCTGATCTAAGGTCTTTGTCCAACATTTTGGCTTCCTCGAGGACGACATTTTGGCTTCCTTGGGGACAATTTCCGTTAACTTTTTTTCATGTGAATGGCCCATATTTCTTTTTCCTTTGTATGACAAATAATTTTTGTTGAAAAGACAACATAGAATAATATAATGTGGTAACTCTAGAAATTATATTTGTCCCCCTCCCAGCCAAGGTTTTTATTGTTGATGTTTGTACATTTAGTAGTTTTCCTGAATTCTCTAATGTGTATATTCTTAGGTATGTGTAGCTACTGAGTTGTCTATTCAATGAGCTTAGTTCATCTAATAATAAGATAGAATTGAACTTAAATACCTGGAATTAATATATCTTCGTCTCTTTGCCAAGATGTTCTGTGTATGGAGTGAGACATACTTTCAACAGTCCATCCATTTACAACTCTGCCTTAGCTTTCACTTCCAGGTTGTATAAAGTCTCAAGAGTCAATCATATTGATTATTGTTTTCTCAGGTCTTTCCTGGGCATGCACACAGTCCTACACACAAGTGTGTGTCTTCCAGGTCCCTGGTAATATGTTAGAACTTTTCAGATTCCCCTGTGGACATCTCATTCCCCAGATTTTAATTTTTTGGCAAGCCTGTTGTTTAATCCAACAATGAGCTCCTTAGTCAACTGCAGTACTAAACCATATAGGTGAACCTTTATTTCTACAGTGTAAACAGGGAAAAATATTTAAGAAGGAAGAGTACACTAAATTAGCTTCCATCTCCTAATGTAAGACCCTTCATACCAAGTCGTTAGGCTGCAGAGAGATTGAGAGCAGAACTAGTCTCTCAGTACAGCCAATGTGATTCTTAAAGGCAAGAGATTTTGATGCCATACAGCCAGGCGGTAGGGTGATGGAAACTTCCCAACCCACCCATATCTTTGAGTCAGCTGTTATATCTGACCCTGTCCAGGCACAATCTAGACTCTCTATCATTATCTAGGAAACGCTGGGCAGATAGAACTTTTGCTTGGGCACTCTGGGGAGAACCTCCCCAGATCCAGAGGCAATGTATTCTCTATCCCAAGACAGTCTTGAGGGTAGGGAAAATTTTCTAACCCTCTGCCTAGCACCCATTGCTAGATATCCACTCCGCCCCCTTTAGGAGTCTCCCAGATCCGTCTCCATCTGTCCTCACTCACAGCCTGGGCCTCAGGCCTAAAACTCCTCGGAAAATCCACCTCTTCTCTATGAACTAATCAACAGGGTCGTCATTGTATATCAAAGTTATCATAACCCTTGCATGTTTTAGATGTGTTAACTCTGAGTGTCAGGTCTCTGTCCAGTGATAAGTTGACTAATGTCTGTGATCTCATGTCATATTTCTCTTGGGCAGTTATCTCTTTTTCTTTCCCCTGGTGAATTGAAAAGTAGCAAAGGACAGTTTTTTAAGAACAGAAACCTGATTCACCTGTAGAGAACAACCTTTGCCAGTGACCCATAGTGGAACAAACTTGGACTCCCTTTGAAGGACTGATATGATTATATGTGTACTTACATATCATTATACCTGTGATTATACGTGTAATTACATGCTTTATGTCTCTCTTTCACAGCCCAGTTATGTGTTTCAGTGTTTGACACTTGCTTGTTCTTCTTCTTATTAGTGTTATCATTATGCAAATGCTGTTCCTGGCCTGATTTGCTCCTAGATGATTTATAAATAATACATATTGCTCACATTTCTTCCTAGGTCAGTTCTTTTGAACCACATGGCCAGAGACCATGCTTTCAACATTGGATTGCCAGACAACATTGTAAACTGCAATGAATTTCTATGTACATTACAGAAAAGACTTGACAAGTAAGTACTTTTTAATGAACTATAACCCAAAATTATTTTCACCTGTTTGTGAATTTTTTTAATTAATTTGATAGCCATTAGAATTTCCTCATTTCTCATGTTGAAGGAGTTCTCATTTTGTGTGACTGCTTATTTTGCCTAACTCATACTGCCTTTCATGATTTTTTAAATAAAGCTTGTCATATATATCAAACAAAGTACATCCCATATAAGAAAGTATGCTCTATAGGATATGAAGAATATGCTCAATCCCAGCCTAAGAAACAAAATGTTAATTCCTTTGAATCTCCCTGGATGCCCTTCCTCATTAGTATTTCCCCAGAAACCACTATTTTTAGTTGTGGAATTTGTAATTCCCTTACTGCTAACTATCATTTTTCTATAAGTTTAATAAAATGTCAGGTTGTATGTTTTCAACTTTATGTGAAGTATAACATACTATGTGCATTTTTTTTGTTGCTTAGCTTTTATTCACATTTATGTATCATAACACTCTATTTTCTCCTAAGTCATATTCTGGCAATTTGGGGTATCTTGAGTTTTGCTTATAGAAATAAGAAAGGAAATTCTCCTCATCAAATAACTCTCAAAAATCTATCCACTTTTTTTTCTATATTTAAAGGTAATACTAAGGAATATCATTTCTCAGCTCAAAATATCTGGAGCAATAATATTTAAAAAAGAAGTATCAGCTGATACAGATAATTATTAAAACTTCTGAGTTCAAATTTTGGTATTAGCACTGTGTTAAAACAAATTCCTTCACACTTTCATTATTAAGTGACCCTTTATTTGAAAAATAAGACCAAATGTGCCTTCTACTAAGATTACCAGTAATGAATATCCCTAATAAGCTTCTCACCCATAAACTGCTTTAAAATACTTCAAACTAATTTAAAATTTATTTTACTTCAAACTAATTTAAAATAATGTAGTTTATTCCCATGACATAAGAAATAATTGAAAAGGTGTTTAATAGAGATGAAAATTTTGAAACTGAAGCAACAACTAAGATTACACTTACTTTGTGTGACTCTAGAAAGTAGAATTCTAGTGAATTTTGGGTGGAAGTTATAGGCAGTATCAACTCTTATGAGAAAGATTTTTTTTTTTTTAAATCTGTTGAAAGCTAGTTGATAGTCACTGCCTCATTAGGCTATGAATTCCTAGTCAGTGGAAATATTAGAGCAAAAGGTACATAAACTGTGATAGGTATTTATTCATATATACAATTGCACATCCATTCATGTGTATAAGTCATGCATGTATATGTGTAAGTTATTATTAAAATTCCTTTAAATATAGGTATTCTTTAATTTAGAAATCAGAAAATGAATGGTAACAGAGCAAGTAACTTGACCAAGTCCACAGCTAAGTCCTTGAGCTAGGAACCAAACCCTGCAATGCAGCTCACAGAATATATCAAAACATTGACTAATTATTCTACTCAGTGAAAGTCGCCAGTTTTAATTATCATTATAATTTTTTGTAAATGATAGCTACATTTACATTTTTAAAACAGATAATTCCATAAGTAAAGCGCCAGAGTAATTTTTTTAATATTAGCTGTCTTTGTCACAATTTTTACTAAACAACAAAATCAGCCAATTGCACAATAAACCACAGTATGCATCCTGCAAATCCAAATGAATAAAATAAGAGGGATTACGAGAAGGATATCATAACCCACTTAAAGAGTCTGTGTGACCTAACATGAATAAATTTAAGACTCAGTATAATAAAGGACTATTGCAGCAGCTAAGAGATATGTTTAATTTATCAGTGTTTGTATATTTCTTTTAGCTTGCAGTGCTTATACTGTGAGAAGACCTTTCGGGACAAAAATACACTTAAGGATCATATGAGGAAAAAACAGCATCGTCGGATCAACCCTAAAAACAGAGACTATGACCGATTTTATGTCATTAATTATTTGGTAAGACTTTCTTTTTATATTTTTATGGCCATCTAATTTCTTTTAAAGATTTGTTTATTTATGCATACAAGAACTGGGGTGTAGGCCAGAGGTGTTGGGGGTTGGGAGGGACGGATGTGAGAGGATTCACCAGAGACAGAGTGGGGAGCAGAACAGGCAGATCTACTAAGTACACTGCTGGGGAGTGCAGCAGACGAGACAGGAGAGGTCTGCTGTACCATGTGGGAAGCTCCCTGCCTGGGGATGGAACTTATACTGCATATTAGATGCCCCTGACCATCTAATATTTTAAAAGCAGTTAGTACAAAGGTCAAAATTTAATTGAGGGATACTTCCCAGTCAGTGAATAACTTTAAAGTGATTGGTTTACAAAGCATAACTTGATTTGATTTGTCTTTAATTTGCCAGGTGTTCATATACTAAAACTCATAGTCATCTTGACAAAAAAAAAAACCCAAAGTTTTTGGATATCCTCTCACTCTGCATGACTTATTGTATTATCTTTTACCTTGAGGCTAGACACTGCTATAGTATCCAAAACACTATTGTGCCCTGGATGTCCTACTTGCTAGATAATTCTTTAAAAATGATCTCGGGCCTCCCTGGTGACACATGGAGTTAAGTCTCAACCTATGAAGCTATCTGCAGCCACTGCAGCAGGAGTTCGATGCCCAGCCAGGGAGCTTTCCCCCATGGCACAGCAGACCTCTCCTGTCTCGCCTGCTGCTCCCCTCAGCAGTATATTCCAGTAGATCTGCCTGTTCTGTTCCCCACTCTGTCTCTGAATCCTCTCACCCCTATCCCCCACCCTTCTGGCCTGCACCCCAGCTTGTATGCATAAATAAATAAATAAATCTTGAAAAAAGAAGTATGAATTAATTAGAATCCAAACCCATTGGCCACAGAAGGCTAGTTGAATATAATCAAACATTTTATCTATTGGGCAGAAATAAGCATCTTCTGGCTCATTTTGGAAATTTCTTCTGTAGGGTAAAGTATTTGTTCTAACTAATCCTTATAATGTTAAAATAAAACTCCCCCTGAGAAGCAAGTTTAACATGTGTCTGAAGATTGAGTTTGAGAGGTTGCCATGGTTTGCTACAAATGTTTTACAACTAGCTAAAGGCAAAGGCAGCCTTTTACTTCTTCATTCTTTCTTGAAACCACTCAGTCATTAATTCCTAGAGCAAATGCTGCTTCAGGGCCCAGCCCAATCCAATAGGGAAAGGGTTTCAGTGTTAGCTCTAGGAAATATTCAACTGCTGAAGAAAGCAATGGAAGCAGTTTAATGGAACTTCCTTCTGGGGCTCTTTTAAACTAATATTCAAGATCCTGGGACTAGTGTAACATTATATAGCTAGAGGAACATTATATAGCTCTTCTTCTAGAGGAGACTTCAAATGGACTGCTAACTCAACTTCTGCTGGTACTTTTAGAAAAGTATGATACTTCGTTCCCTAGGCATCAAGTAGTATGACTATCGAAACTGAAATCATCTGAGGGCCAGCTGTCTGTGAAGGCCAGCTGTCTCTAGATGAGAATGTTAGATTATACTGCCCACAGAGTGCCCAGATTTGATGTGGCATGAATCGTGACTGGAGAGAAGTGTTCAAGAGAATTAAAAGCTTCAGTGACATGTAAATATGAGAGTGAAATCCTTTAGGATAATATTGATAGAGTTTTTTGTTGTTGTTGTTTTTTAACTAACAACATTTGCGTACTTGCCATGTGCCAGGCATTTATATTGCTATTTAATCTTAACTGCATACCTATAGATTTTAACATTGTCCCATTTTGTAGATTATGAGATTAGGGTCAGAGAGGATGAATGATTTTTCCAGTTTACCTAATCTCTCTGTACATCAGTTTCCTTCCATTTTTTTCACTCAGCTTTTTACAGTTGAAATAATAGTAGCACCTGCCTCATAACTTTACATTGAGATTTTTGGTCAAGGAATGGTGATGAAATCATATTGATCAATCCACCTTCCCTTGTCTAGTCTCTCTTGTAACAAACAAGAAAGTAAGCCACAGTTAAAGTAAAGCTGACTTTAATCAGCTCCTTACAGGCTCTAACCTTGGCTTTCTTAGTCCTGTATGCTCTCACCCTGGGGCAAAGAGCCAACAACATTAACAATTTTTTTAAGCCTAAAATGTGTTGTGTTGCCTTAACATTTTGAAAATGGTATAAATTTATCTTTTAAAAGGATTGAAGAAGCTGCTATAGACTCTAAGGACATATACGTGTCCTAAAGTAGAGACTACCCACCAGAGGCATCAATCTTAGTAGCATTCTAGATGATTGCTGTAAATAAAAAGCATAATACTATATAGAATGAGTGTATAAAAGACTGTTCCAAATACTAATAGTGTGCAGTTAGGGAAAAACGAGGATCAAAGGTTTCTCAGCATCATTTTAGTTTTCTCATAGCCCCCATTAATAAAAAAATGCTTCATGTGAAGACTAGGTTCTAAAAGTTTACTTAAACAATAAATAATAACATTCCATTATTTTTTTTAAGGCAAAGAAATTTTAAGAAATGAGTGAAACATTTGCTTAATTTCTTTCTCTGAGGGCAAGGACTGAGAGTAGTGCATGAATGTGGGCAAGACCTGAAAGAATTGTATTAATAGGCAATGTCTGTACATCCATTTCTCACATCATCTTCCCCTCAGAAGCAATTTCATTGGCATCATACTTACATTCTACCAACCTCTGAAGTGCCTTCCAAGGATGAGATGCTGGTGGAACAGAAAGAAAAATATTACAGACAAGCTGGTTGACTTAGTCACCTTTCAAAGAGTTTAAGAGTGTGGTAGGAGAGACACACCTGTAAGCAGTTTAATTTCAACACCTTGTCATAGTTTCTACAAGTTGTTAATATTTGCAGTAATTGAGTCATGTACCGGCAGAGAGCTTTACCTCCGTTTCAGAAAGAATCTCCAGCAGTGATGGAAGCATCCAGGATATTCCTGACAAGATGCACTCAAAGTCATAAAAGGTGGGACAGCCCAGGGACAAAGATGCCCTTTTGGCTCTCCTCTCAGCTTTGCAAATTGACAGGTTCCTTTTTCCTTGTGTGAGATCATTTCCATGTTTGATAATTCAGTATCAGTTTTGAACAATAACAAACTTGAAAGTGGATTTTGCATAGTCTAGATTATCCACTTCAAGTTTTTGCTTTATTTCCTCACAAACAAGGGTTCGGCGCATTCTGAGGGTGGATAAGGTCCCAGGCGGGTCTCGGGCCAGCTGTCCCTCCCCAGACGACGACAGACCGCTCGCCGTCATCAGCAGGGCTGCAGCTCCTTATTCCTAAGGTGCTGTTTCAAGCTCTGAGTTTTCTAAAAGGAACTATTTCTGCAGTGGTCTTACCATTCTTTGATTTAAACATTTTTATTCTTGAAATATATAAAGCCATTTGTAAGCAAACTTTTTCAGTTTTATTGTAGTTCACTCTAATGAAATATTATATATTTAAAACCTTCTCTTTCTCTATTTTTTGTGTAAGCACATGTAACAGTATGTGTTTCAGGGCACAGGGGTGCTGGGTCTTTTTTTTTCCATATTTTTTTCCACCCTCTCATTGATCATAAACCATCTGATGCAGGGTTTGTGGGGGCGTTCTGAACATCTTTACTGACATGCCTTCCAAACTTTGTTTTTCTTGCATGCTTTGCTTTCCTAATATGATTCATTAGCAAGCGCTGTGTCTTAATTTGAGAGTTAGGTGCTTTTTTTCCCCTCTTTGTGTCTTGAGCCCTCTGTCATATATTTAACATTATAAGGCAAAAGACCCTAGGAAAATGTGGGCCCCTGTCGCATGTCAGTCACTTTTTTCCAGATAGACAAATAAACACAGAGTTTCATTTTCCTCTCAAGTGGCAAATGCTTAGTGCTGTATTACCTACATAAATCCCAACATGTTGCTGCTGAGTACTGAGAAAGTTGTAAAATAATACTTTTGAGTTTGAAAGATTGACAGAGAAACTTTCGTCACTTTTGGCTCAAAGCGTTTATTGATAGGCAACATCTGTCCATGTCATTGAGAATGATAACATCACAAATGGCCCACACCCTTGAGTAATATCTTACAACAATTATCTTAAGTCCAAGTCCAGAGAGAACAAATAAGGCATAAAAAATTTAATTCATCACCAGCTAAACAAGTATCCTGTTGTCAGTGTTGCGCACATTCTCAGGTCCATGATGAGGATCCCATACTTCATGATGACTCTGGGAAGGGCATTATAGAGCCCAGATTAACTGTCTCCATTGCCGTGATGGTAAATCCTGCTCGTCTGAGTTTATACATCATTTAGCTGATAGATAATGACAGCTTCAAAAACGTCTCATTAAGTTGATGAGTGATACATTTTCCCCCCTAAATCTTAATGGCTCATAGTTCTTTGTTTTCAGTTAAATGAGTATCTCCCTTGAGGAAAAAAAAGTTCGCAATTGAGAATGAATTTTGGATATGTTCTTCCTAAAGAATATCTGGGTTTTTTTCTTTTTTTGTAAATGAGGTACTTTGGTTTACAACTCTGTACATAATTTAGAGGCCTAAGCTCACACCTCTTCAGATGTCAACACACCACACCTAACACCAAGGTACCCACAGTCCTGCACCATGGTCTACTATGCTCCTTCTCACTTTGCTCTCCTCCCCTCTTTTTCCCCTCTCTCTCTGGTAGTCCTAATTCTACAGTCAGATCACTAGAGTTTGTTATAGGTTTGGTTTTGTCTGACCTTTGTTTCATTTCTCTGTATTTTACATGTAACTGAAGCCATCCAGTATTTGTCTTCTCCTTCTGACTTTTTCACTTAGCATTTTCTCCTCCAGTCCCTCCATCCATGTTGTTATAAATGGCAAAAGTTCATCTTTTTTTATAACTGAGTAGTATTTCATTATATACACACACACACACACACACACACACACACACACACACACACACCCCACGTCTTCCTAGTCCACTCTTCTTCTTTTAGGCATTTAGGTTGTTTCCAGTTTCCATAATAGGACTATTCTAAGTAATGCTGCAATGAACATAGGCATGCATAAATTTCTTCAAATTAGTCTCTTTGCATTCTTCAGGTAAGTACTTAGGAGTTGAATCCTATGGATTCAATGGGTAGATCCTATGGTAGATCTATTTTTAATATTTTGAGACATCTCCATATTGTTTTCCATAGAAGTTGGGCCAGCCTACATTCCCACCAATAGTGCATGAGGGTTCATTTTTCTCCACTTTCTTGCCAATACTTGTTTCTGGTCTTTTTAATATGAACCTTTCTTACAGGTGTGAAATGGTATCATTGTGGTTTTGATGTTGATAAATGCTGATGAGCAATTTTTCATGTGCCTGTTGGCTATTAGTATGTGGTTGAAGAAATGTTTATTTAGCTGCCCATTTTGATTGGATTATTTGTTTCCTTTTTGTTGAGTTGTATGAGTTCTTTATATATCTTGGGTGGCAGTCCCTTGTCAGATATATTATGTTCAAATATTTTCTTCCATTTAGTAGGGTGTCTTGTTGCTGTGCAGAAACTTTTTAGTTTCGTGTAGTCACATTTGTTTATATTTACTTTTGTTTCCCTTACTGTTAGAGACAAATCCACAAAGACAAGGATATCTGTATTTATATCAGATCAGGATGGGCCTAACTATAATCATAGTTTTGCTACTTGAAAAGCTGTCCATTAATATGCCTGCATCCCTCTTTAGCACACTGCCTGCTTTTGCACTGAAAAGATTGAGTGGGGAGAGGAGAGGAGAGAAAGGAACAGTTGACTCAAGGGACAAGAAAGAAGTGGTTGGACCAAAATGAATCATTTCTGTTTATTACTCCATAAAGTTTTGCTGAAATTAAATGTGCCAGACATGACCCTACAATAGTAGAACTTCCCTGTCAACTATAAGAGGTAAAAGGAATTGGAGTAGATCTTCCAGTACCTACTATTGCCTGATCCCATGCTCATCTTACAGAACCTTTTGAGGGGGGTCTAAATTGGTACTGCATACCTCACTCTGGAAATGTAACACTAAAAAAGGCCACATCCTCATGGACGTTCTAGTGGAGGTGGATAGCAAATAAGAAAACAAATATGAGGAATGTTTTCAGATCATCAGTGCTCTGAAGGAAAATAAAACATGATGGGATAAAAAGTAACCTGGAAAGGGATTAATCAGAAAAAGAGTGGTAGCTTCTAAGCAAAGACCAGAAAAGCTAAGGCATGCAGATATGTGAGGCAACAGTGTTTCACCCAAATCAAGTGTAATAGCCTGGTGTAATAGACCTTGTTGTGTTCAACAAACAGCAGAAAGACCAGTGTGACTGGAGCAAACTGAGCAAAAGGAAAAGATTTGAGACAGAGGGGTAGATCAAATAACCATGTCAGGGACAATGAAATTTGTACTAAATGTGATGCAAAGCCTTTGGAGGCTTTACACAACAGAATGTGCCCTTTAAAGATTTCAATGTGGCTGCTGTCTGGAAAACAGACTCTAAGGACCTCCAGTAGAAACAATCCAGCTAGGAGGGTCTCTACCAAGGATAGTGCTGTTTTTTAAGGAAAGATCCTCAAGAGATTCTAATGTGCATGCAGGGTTAGGAAATGCCAGTTAACATTCAAGAGAAAAGAATTTGATTTAAAAGATAGTGCTGCTTCTCCAAAAAGAAAAACCTATTAAAAGCAGAAGCATTTTAGGATGCCCTTTCTTATCACTGAAATAACAATTTTAATATATCCTATGTGCGTTGTTTTCAAACCCTTGGGTTTCTTTGGTTTGGAGGTTGTTTGTTTTTAATTGCTATATCTGTTTTCTCTCTCCTTCCCTTCTTCACTGACACCCCTAATCCTTCTGTTATTCCTACACAGGAACTTGGAAAATCCTGGGAAGAAATTCAGTTGGAAGATGATCGGGAGTTGCTAGATCATCAGGAAGAGTAAGACCTGTTATTGCTGCTAATTAAGTATAGTGTTTTAAGAACAAGAAAGCAGCTCTTTAGTTAGGTTTAAAATTACCGTTCTGAAGACAGAATGAAAAGAAAGAAGGCCTTCTCTCTAAGCCATGCATCCTTACATGTAATGTAGCAAAAACTCAAGTTCAAAAATAACATTGACATGAAAATCACAAAAGCAGTTGTTAGTCCATCTAAAAAGTGTCTTGTCATAACGCTCTTTTTTTCAAGATTTATTTATTTATGCATAAAAGAGCTGGGGTGCAGGCCAGAGGTGCAGGGGGTGAGAGAATTCACCAGGGACAGAGCTGGAAGCAGAACAGGCAGATCTATTGAAGTACACTGCTGAGGGAAACAGCAGGAGAGACAGAAGAGGTCTGCTGCACCATGTGGGAATCTCCATGACCAGGGATAGAACTCCTGCTGCAGTGGCTGCTGATAGCTTCATAAGCTGAGACTTAACCCTGCGCCACCAGGAAAGCCCCCTCATAAACCTGTTCATTGAACACACAGGTAATATAGAATTCAGAGAAAAATACAATCCAGAGTTCTTTGCTTATTTACTTGTTCCCCAGACCTTAAAATGAAGTGATCTTTGAACTCTGCATGTGACTTTTCATTGTATGAGAGGATATAACTGAATTGAAGTTAACCTTTTTCTGTGGTCATTCCATTGATGACTAACTTAAAACATTCATAACTTCTTTGCTTGAAATTATAAATCTGAGAAGTGTTCTTTTTAGTCTAAGAATTTCCCTGTTCTCCACTCTCTTTTAATTCAAAGCTATTCAGCCTTTTTTCTCTTCTTGGATTTTGATTTTCTTGGTATAGGAATGACAGGAAATTCGCAATATATATTTTATTAAATGCAAGGAGGGGAGAAAACAGTAAAAAGGATCCTATATGCTTTCTGGATTCTGTCTACCATCAAATTTAACATTTGCCCCATTTAAAATGATCAGTATTTCCTGCATGAAAATAATACAATTTGCCTTTTTAAGATACACCATTTGTCATGCAGAAACACACTCCCAGCATCACACCTCACAGCGTGTGTGCTTACTGGTTGTGGTTAATGAGAGAGCGCATCACATTTCCTGATATGTCTCCTTGCAAATTAAACCTAGTTGTCTCCAAAAGATGTTGCATCGATTTTATAGTGAAAGAGCTGCTCAGAACAGAGGCAAATATGAGAAAATGAAGCAGCACCTGTTCACTGTTTATATTAATTTCATGGTGCTGCTTTGAATTTCAAAGACTGTATCAAAAAGTCATAATAGAATGTGACAATCTTTACAAAAATGTCAAGAGTTGAAAGAGATTGGCAGGGTTTCCTAGAGGGGGAAAAAAAAAAAGGTAATACCAAGCACTATGTAGTGCACCCTCTTGATGAAGGCAATTGCCATACTTCCTTTTTTATTTTTAACATAGTGACTGGTCTGATTGGGAAGAACACCCTCTCTCTGCTGTCTGCCTATTTTGTGAACAGCAAGAAGAAACAATGGAGAAATTATGTGTCCACATGGAGGTAAGATATTTTTTATTCATTTGAATTTGTTTTATTCTTTCAGAGGGACGCTGATACCTTTAGTTAATCAATCATTATCCCATTGTTAAAGTGCTATAAGCTAAACAGAGGTCCATGAAGGAGAACCAGAATTCAGGGTATTTAGTTCATGTAACACTGGTCAACAAATTTTTACAAAAGTCGTGTCACTGAAATAAAATTAGTCATTTCCTATCAATTTGTATGTGCTCAACACCAATATGACAGTCAAATTCTAATTTTGGCTCTAGTATTTTTTGTAATCTGCAATAAATTGATGTTTACATCACAAAATGCATGCCAATAGTAATAAGCCTACGGTTAATACCTGTAAAAAATCAAGTCATAGGCTACTTCTTAGATTTCTTCGCTTATCTCTTGTACAGCTATTCAGGAATAGAATAGATGGAGGATGGCTTCCATTGTGCAAAAGCACAGCCTTAGGACTCAGTTTCAAAGAGTCTGGAAATAGTCTCCATTCTTGTGAGTGATTTCTAAGGCATTCATGAGGCCCCCCAATATCGGAACAGAACACCACAGTACTTTCCTTTCTGAAGAAAAGCTCCAACTGCTAGTGGCGCTTTCCATATGAAGTGATTGTGACATCTTCTTCTAGAAGATTCCATTGTTGGAGTCTTAATCCTAGCAATTCTGCCTTGTTCTTGGATAAGTCCAAATCACAAACCAGGTCATTTAGTTCTTCCTGTGTTAGTCTGTGTGGGGTTGATGATGCGCTACAGTGAAAATCTGGATCACTGCATGCTGATGGAACAGGAGAACAGGTCGGCTCACCCTTGTCCTCATCATATGAATCAAGAAAATATTCTGCTGGAGGTTCTGGAATAGGAAGTCCCTCACCATGTAGAACTGGTCTCAATGCAGACGGAATGTTTGGGTAGACTATTCTTGATTTCTTTTGCTTCAGTATTCCACCGGAAAGAGGAGGAACCAAGCAGAAGTAACAGTCTTTTTTTTTTTTTTTAATTTTTATTTATACATTCAAGCTGGGGTACAGGCCAGAGGCGTGGGGCAGCGAGAGGGCTCACCAGAGACAGAGTGGGGAGCAGAACAGGCAGAACAGAAATACACTGCTGAAGGGAGCAGCGGGTGGGGCAGGAGAGGTCTGCCGCGCCATGTAGAAGTAACAGTCTTTTATGTGGTTGCTTGGCTCTCTCCACACCATGGGGACTGCAAACGGCATTGATGGTCTTTTGCCATCTATCCACTGTGAAAGCTGTGTTGTACATGGAGCACAGCATATATGCGGGCCCCAAGGCTTGTCTTGGTCACCAACCTTGCATCCGAAGTAAAAATGATAAGCCTTCTTCACTTGAGAAGTGATACTTTTCTTCTGGTTGGCAAATGTCACTTCCCCACAAATAGAGCAGAAATTGTCCACACTATTAATGCACTTTTGAGGCATTACTGTTCTGTATTGCGCCTAAATGGATAAAATAGTAACAGTTCAATGGAACAGTAGCTTAAACTGTCTCGCACAAAGTCTGAAATATTTTTAATGCTCAACCTTTCCGACAGGGCTTTCTATAGTGCATTGCTGACATCAGCTTACTTTAGCAGCCGCCTGGCAGTAGTATTGCATTGCGTCAGAAAATGATGCAGTCAACTCTGGATGATGTGTGCATGATGGTATTATGCAATGCGATGCAATATTACATCATTCTAGGCTGATTTAGGATGTTGTTGCAGTCCTACTGGATAAATTTACACGGCGAAACATATAAAATGAATTATATGAAAGATCTTCAAAACAAGAGCTAATAAAAATTTTTCAGGGTTATATTCATGTTCAGTACACCAAGATACTACAGATTAGGGCCTTTTTTAAGTCAGTAACGATATCAGTGCTGACCAGTGTAATCGACTGGACCTGAGTGAGCTGTTAATGTTAAACTTTACAGGCCATTGGTGCCATCCCACCTTTGAAATGCATATAAGACAGTTAGAGTTTAGAATGTGGGACTTGCAGCCACCATTAACGATGCCCAGGTAATAAACAGGTTCTTAATCTTTTTCCTTTGCTTCCTGTGCTGGTGAATGAGGTGAGCCAGAAGGGCGAAAGTTGTCATTCACAAAGCCCTTGGTGGGTGGTAGGGGAAATGGGGGCATGGAGGCAGAGGCAGTATAGGGTTTAGTCTTGCAGCCCTTCTTCCCAGTCTATGTGAAAGGTTACATACCCCCTACACCTCTGATCCTCTGGGTGTTAGAGGTAAGGAAAGGGGAAGATCTAATAATGCATGACAGTATTGCAGCTTGGGGGTACAGGAGTGTTTGTAATAGAAAAATATTACTCAGTATTTCTAATATGCTCTCCCTCCTACCTCTAACAATAGAATAACTAACTCTCTTTGTCCACCTTCCCTTCAGTCTCATTCAGAGACACTCTTCTTAGTTGCATAAAATAAGAACCTGAAAAGTGTTAGAAGGGCCCTGCTCACTTGCTCTCATGAAAGCAGAGAATCAGTTTCTCTGAAGCAGATTGCCAGCAGTGTGTGTGTGTAGTTTCCACTGTTTGCATTCAATTCATCATACCCAAAATCTTTGCACTGAGGAGAACATTAGTCCCCCTCCCCTGTGAAGGGGTTCCCTTTGTAGCAGCCTTAGCAGTGTCGTCAGCTTCTGCTCAGTCACGTTCAGTAGGAACTTGTAGTGGAACTCCTAATTAATTGTCCCAACTGTGGGAGTACACGAGCTGCCTTCACAAGGATGGTCTTTTTTCTCTGTAAGGCTCGTAAATTAAAACATTTATTCAAATGGACAATTGCAGTAATGGAGCAGAAAAAAAATAAGTCTCTGAATTGTAAAACTCAAAAGAAATCTGATCTGTGGGGAAACATAAATGACGAAAAACTTACACATTTAAACAGTATATTTGACAGTGTGAAATGAAAAGCAGAATTTATCAAATTACCTGTATGCTTGTGGAACATGAGACCTATATCCCTGATTCTGGCCCAGACACATGATACAGCAGGGCCACATCTTATCTAGAGTCTGAGGATACTTTAGTCAGACCACAGAATGCATATAATAAATTATAAAAACTCTGGCTACAACCTGTGAATAATTCAATTGTTTTAACTGATTTGACTTGTTTGGACTGCTTTAAGAGGCAGTTGGGGGGCCTCCCTGGTGGCGCAACAGGTTAAGTCTCAGCACTAGGAAGCTATTGGCAGCCACTGCAGCACAAGTTCGATCCCTGCCTGGGAGCTTCCCACATGGCGCGGCAGACCTCTCCTGCCTTGCCCGCTGCTCCCCTCAGCAGTTTATTTCAGTCAATCTGCCTGTTCTCCTCCCCACTCTGTCTCTGGTGAATCCTCTCACCCCCCACGCACACCTCTGGCCTACACCCCAGCTCATGTATGCATAAATAAGTAAATCTTAAAAAAAAAAAAAAAAGCAGTTGGCTATGGAGGGAGGTAGTTAGAGTTTGAAAACTTAAAAGACAGAAAATGATGAAATGAGATTTAATTTCTACAGTGTTCAAACTTCTGTAAAGTTTGTAACTTCAGCCTGAAGCATTAAATAATTTGTGTTCACAGATATATTCATTCCTTTTTTTAGGATACACACGAATTTGACCTCCTCAAAATAAAGTCAGAACTTCGTAAGTTTGGTTTGGCGGTTGTTTTCCATGCTTCTGTTCTTTCCACACCCCTCTGTATGTGGTGCTGCGTTCTACAGGCGCGATTGGGAAGCACAGAGCCAAAATGCTTCTCTCCACAGATGGTCTTCACAGAGCTTCCCAAAACAGTAGCTTGTAATCATCTCCAACTGTAATATTCAGATATGTTTTTTTTTTTAATTTCATAGTCTTTCTTCCTCTTGCTGCATATACGAATGCTTCATTTAAAATATGGGTTAATGGCTAGTATCTATTTTTAAGTGCTTGGAGCTTGAGGTAAGAGCATGGGTTTTAAAGTCACATGGGAGCCCATATCCTAGCTCCAGTGCTGGCTGTGTGACCTTGGGCCTCAGGTCAGTGGCATGTTACCGGGAGGGGGGAATATGTGTAAAACACCTCTGCACAGCTTGGCAGTGTAGCTCGCTTATTTATTATAGATGCACTCAATTGCATCATTCTCCGGGTCATTCTAATAGATTGGGAGCAGCAAGATGTGAAATACTGACTTACTAATGAATGCAAGACAGTAAAAAGCTCACTTCCTACACCTCAGCTCACTACACTTTGCTACTTTTATAGACATGCATATGTATGTTCTGTACATAATTAGCTTAGTAGTCAACAGCATGGGCTCTGGTGCCAACAGCCTGGTGTCAAAACCTGGCTCTTCCACTTACTAGTCGTGCCACCTTGGGCAGTTTCCCAGTATTTAATGTGGATAATGTGGGTTTTGTGAGGATTAAAGGTATTAGTACATGGAAATTGATTAGAACTGTGCTAGCACAAATGCCCTATGTAAGGATTGGCTGTTATTATTTGGCATTCTATCATTATGCATTTTAATTATACTCCCTCTTTCAGGTTGGTTAATAAAGAAAAGTGGCTATTTTTTTTTTAATTTTATCAGCACAAAAATGAATCTTACCAGTTGTCTAATAATTCTGTTAACTCTCGCTTTCAGAATTAAATTTCTATGAGCAAGTAAAACTGGTCAATTTCATTCGAAGGCAGATTCACCAATGTAGATGTTACGGCTGCCATGTGAAGTTCAAATCCAAAAAAGACTTAAGAATTCACATGGAAGAAGCCAAACATACATCGCTACTTCCTGAAAGACAGAAGTGGGATCAGCCACAGTAAGTTCTGCTCAACCAGACATCCCTTTTTTGCCCCATCTGCTTTACTTCGTCCCTTTATTTAATTTCTCAAAAACTTGAATAATAAAAAAGTGCATATTTATCATGAAAATAAAAATCTTCAAAAACCTTATTTTTAAAGTAATGCCCCTCTTACAAATGTTCACTATTTCAGATTTTATGGTGTGGAGACAGATGCAGGTATAGATAGATTTAAAAGTATAGATTTTTTAATTTTATTTTAACAAAATATTGTGAGGGGCCTCTCTGGTGGCGCAGCTGTTAAGTGCTGCGCTGTGGAGCTGTCGGCAGCGGCGATGCGAGTTCGATACCCAGCCAAGGAGATTCCCACATGGCGCGGCAGACCTCTCCTGCCTCTCCCGCTGCTCCCCTCAGTAGTGTATTTCCATCGATCTGCCTGTTCTGCTCCCCACTCTGTCTCTGGTGAACCCTCTCGCCGCCCCACGCCTCTGGCTGTACCCCAGCTGTGTGCATAAATAAATAAGCCTTTTAAAAAATATATATATTGTGAGCATTTTTCCATATCCAGTACGCATTTTGCATTTTTAATGGCTGTCAGATAACCCATTGTACTGGTAAATCTTAATTTGTTAGACTTTTAGGTTGCTCCTTATTTTTTGCTCTTACAAATGATGCAGTGACTATTCATATGTCTGCATTTTTGTACACATATCAAATTGTTTCATTTAAATAAACTCCTGAAAATAAAGTTGCTTTGTCCAAGTGTGCAACTCTTGGGGCTTTGGGTATTTTTTCACGTTTGAGCACTCTACAAAAATATTACAATTGGTCAGTGGTGTATGACCATAAGGCATTGTCAGACTCCTAGGTATCCTGTGCCAGTCCAGCCTTCTCACTTGGTTCTCACATAGTTCTGGATAACCTCAGTTGAAGGAACCTCAAAAAGGCTGGAGTCTAGTGACCCCAAGGTTCCTTAGAAAAACCCAGATTTGTGATGGACAAAAATCTGCCCTATATTGATCTAAGACCTGTTCCTATAATTCTTTGTAGACTGAAATATTGAGATATACACCCTAACTCTAAAGTATGTCCAGAAAAGGAACCAGAAAAACAGACTTAAAATTCTGTAGGTATTTAATTTTTTGATCACCCAGATAATGAAACCAGTAATGAATGATTAGCTTGGAAAAGCAAACATGAGAGAAAATAATTATTTTCATCAGGTATTTGAAGGTTAGTGTATGAAAGGGTATCTCTATTTCAACATTGTTAACTTGTGAGGCAGAACTGGAGCCTCTGAGTAAAAATGAAAAGAATATCACTTTTAGCTTCAGCTAGAACTGCCCGGTCTTTTCAGGTGGTGAGTTTCTTGTTACGGTAAAAATCAAGCAAAGGCTCCGTGACCAACTAGGAAGCATACTAGATTCAGCACCGCTGGTATTAGCCAGTAAAGGCCAAGATAAAAATAAATCAGAAATCTTATTCCTTATCGACTTTGCAATATATTGTTGAAATTGTCAGCAAAGAAACCAACAAAATTATGGTAATGTGTACAATTCAGCTGCCTAGAAATTTTCTGGAAAATGTGTTAGTTTGGTAATTCAGTATGTCTGTGATTGTTTTCAGGTATTATTTTCCAACCTATGAAAATGACAGTCTCCTGTGTACACTGTCTGACAGTGAAAGTGATCTGACAGCACAGGAACAAAATGGAAATATTGCCATCATCAGTGAAGACACATCAAAACTGCGTGCTTTAAAACAAAGCAGTATTTTGAACCGGTTGCTTCTGCGTGAGCGCTTAAAAAACTAGAAGGAACTGCCACAGAAACAACTTTCCTCGCTTTTCTCCTATGAGACAAACATGAAGGGTAGTTTAAACCTGAACATCAACAAAATTCTTGGTGCAGTGAAATTTTTTCAAAATGTTATTTTCAAAAAATTAAGTAGAAAAATAAAATGAGAACTTTTGTGTTTTGACTCTAAGGTTTTATTATAAATCATTGTGCTTGAGCTCTTTTCATTATATCCTTAATTATCTAATCAGGACAACACGCAAATCACAAAGAAATGAAATGTTCAAATTATTCAGAAACTTAATTTATCCTGTAGTTTCATTCTCTTCCCACACAGACTTTTCCATCTAATAAATCACAAAATTTGACATATGAGTGCCTTCTCTAGTGCATTGATGGTAAGCTATGGATGTAATGACCAAAAGATAAACCACAGAAGAGAGGAAAAATCATTTGAGACCTAAATAATACACAAATTCAACCCCATTTCAGAATAATCAAGGTTGGCTATACTCTCACGACTGCCTTCTGCCTGGAGTTCGCAAACTCCCTAGAAATAGGTATCAGGCCGGGGCCTCCCTGGTGGTACAGGAGTTAAAGTCTCAGCACTTTCAATCAATCACCAGCCTTTGCCACTTTGGCATGAGTTCAGTACAGACCTCTCTTATCTCACCTGTTGCTCCCCTCAGCAGTGTGTTTCAGTAGATCCGCCTATTCTGCTCCCCACTCTGCCTCTGGTGAATCCTCTCACTCCCCCACCCAGACCCTGCACTTCTGGCCTACACCCAGTTCTTTGTATGCATAAATAAATGAAAATAGATCTTTAAAAAAAATTAGACATCAGGCTAAATACAATGTATCTATCACTAACACATAAGCATCCTTTTTTAAAAACATAACCTCAATACCATTATGACACCTAACAAAATTGACAATAACTTCTTAATATGCTATGTTTTCAGTCTTCCTCAGTTGTCCCCAAAAATGTCTTTTTTGTAATTTTTGTCAGCTGTAAGACAAGTATTATATGTCTCCTGATATGACACAATGAGGACTAAATAGCTCTTTCAGTAATGTATACAATTTGTATAATGTGAATATAATGGAGAAATACCATTCAAAACCAAATTGAGGGACCTCTAATCTTCAGAAATCAAGGTCATGAGAAATAAAGACTGAAATATTACTCCAGAAGAGAAGACTAAAGAGATGGCAAAAATGTTGAATGCTGAGTTGAATCCTAGACCAAGGAAAAATGTTTTTCTTCTGTTGTAAAAGAATTAGTTGAATAATTGGCAAAATTTTAATAACTTTTGTAGTGAGGGTTTTGATTGATGTTATTTTCTGGTTTTGATAATGTATTGCAGTTATGTATGAGAATATCCTGTCTTTAGAAAATGCACAATGAGGTGTTAGGAGTCATGAGCAATTTGTGTACAACTTACTCTGAAGAACTTACATGGATATAGAGAGAGAAAATGATAAAGCAAATGTTATAAGATGTTAGCATTTGTGAAAGGTATGTGAGAATTCTTAGTACTTTGGCAGCTTGTCTGTAAATAAAATTGTTTCAAAATAAAAAGATTTTTAAGATGCATTTTTGCAATTGGTTTATTTAAATCACAGTTCAGAGGAGATCCATATATTGCATGTGGTTGCTGTGGTCCTTAAAAGTCTTAAAATTTATAATAAATTTTGTAAAATGACACTTGTTCCTTAAAGAAGCTGGGTGGTTTGTCTCACTTTCTGAATTTGGATACCTCTTAGAGTCGTTTAACATGTCCTATCACCTACTTTTCATGGAAATGATAGAACTAGAAGATCCACTAAATTTGTGTTCAAAGACATTTTTACAAGAATAATTCAGAAGAACTACTACATGGTTCCTGTTGCATCACATCAGGCACATATTTCTTGTTTCACTTTTAGGGATGTGAGACTGATTTGTGTATTCAGACATCATCAGTCTGCTGCATCAGTATAGTTTCCCACTAGTCTTTCATCTAACCATTTTCATAGCCATTGGTCATTGTTACCTAGATAAATTTTTTAGCCTTACAAAATGATTTCCTTATGCTGTCATTTGTTTACAAGTGGATTCTTTATACAACATGTGTGCTAGAGTCCTGGACTGGTTCTAGTTTTCAGTTGTGAACGAGTGTGTGTAGGTGGTACCCTGAGACAATCATTTTTTTTAATATATATTTTTATTGTTATTTATGTCTTTTACATTTTGTATTACCCAAGGGTAGCCCACCACCAATTCACCCGTGATCCATCTCCATGGTCCCTTGTGTTCTTTTCTATTCCATTTTGTGTGCTTTTCCTTCCCTCCCCCCCCCCCACCTCGCTGATTGATTGTCTCTCTCCTATTTGGTTTCCTTATAGTCCTGTTATAAGTGAAACCATTCGATATTTTTCTCTTTCTTTCTGGCTTATTTCACTGAGTATGATCCCCTCTAATTCCATCCATGTCGCTGCAAATTGCATGTGTTTATCTTCTTTGAATGCTGAGTAGTATTCCATTGTGTATATGTACCACATCTTCTTGATCCAATCATCTATTTTTGGACATCTGGGTTGCT